>CAUYLG010004117.1:0-21886 GCA_963573385.1 Cacajao melanocephalus
AAATCAACCCATTCAAGTAAAAATAAAAAAAAAAAATTAAAAATAAGCAAAGCCTTTGAAAATATGAAAGTGTGTAAGGTAATCAAATCTATGACTTACTGGTATTCCTGAGACAGAAGAGGAGAAAGTAAGCAACTTGGAAAACATATTTAAGGATATAATTCAATAAAGATTCCTCAATCTTGTTAGAGGGGCCAACATGCACATCCAAAAAAAATCCAGAGAACTCCTAAAAGATACTATACAAGGTGACAATCCCCAAGGCAGATAGTCATAAGACTATACAGAGTTAATGCAAAATAAAAAATCTTAAAGGCAGCTAAACCATATTACCTGTAAAGGACTATCCATCAAACTAACAGCAGAAGCCTTACAAACCAAAATAGATTGGAGGCCCATTTTTAGCATTCGTAAAGAAACAAAATGCTAGCCAAATATTTAATATCCAACCAAACTAAAGATAAATGAAGTCTTTCCCAGACAAGCAATCCCTAGCAATTCATCATCACCAGACTGGCCTTACAATAGATGCTTAAGAGCATTTTAACTTGACAATGAAGAAACAATTCTTGCTATCACAAAAGCACATGTAAATACACAGCTCACAAAGCCTATAAAACAACTACATAATGGAGACTACAACACAACTAGCTAACAACACTACCACAGGAAGAAAACATCAAATATCCCTATTAACTTTGAATGTAAATGCCTAAATGCTCCAATTAAAAGACAACAATGGCAAATTGCACTTAAAAAAAAATCTTTCTTTTTGCAGTCTTCAGGAGACTCATCTCACATGTAATCACTCCCATAGGCTTGGAGTACAGTGGTGAAGAAGGATCTATTATGCAAATGGAAAACAAAAAAGATTAGAGGTTGCTATCCTTACATCAGATAAAACAGACTTTTCAAACAGTGACAGTAAAAAAAGACAAAGAAGTGCATCACATAATGATAAAGGGTTCAATTCAACAAGAAGACATCACTATCCTAAATATATACATATCCAGTATTGAAGAAACCAGATTCATAAGTAATTATAGATCTAAGAAAATACTTGGATGCACACACAATAATAGTAGGGGACTTCAACACTCATCTGACACTATTAGACAGATCTTCACAGGAGAAAACAGCAAATAAATTCTAGACTTAAATTAAACGCTTGATTAATTGGATCTAACAGGCAACTACAGACTACTCCACCCAAAAACCACAGTATATACATTCTTCTCATCAGTACATAGAACGTGTACTGATGTTCATTCATAAAGCAAGTCTCAATAAATTCAAAAAAGTTATATCAAGCGTCTTCGCAAATTACAGTGAAATAAAAATAGAAATTAATACAAAGAAGAATTCTCAAAGCCAGAAAAACACATGAAAACTCAGCAACTTGATCCTGAATTACTTTTGAGTAAAGAATGAACTTAAGTCAGAAACAAACAAACAAAATATATTTGAAACAAATGAAAATAGAGACACAAAATGCCGAAACCTCTGGGATAGAGCAAAATCAGTGTTAAGAGAAAAGTTTATAGACCAAATATGAACATCGAGAAGATAGATCTCTAATTAACAACATAACCTCATGCCTAAAGGAACCTGAAAAACAAGAACAAATTAATCTCAAAGCTAGAAGAAGAAAAGAAATAAACTAAAATCAGATAAAATTAGACAGAAACAAATAAATGTGAGAACAAAAAAAAAATTAAAGTTGTTTCATTGAACAGATAAAGAAAATTGATAGACCACTTGGAGAGAAGATACAAGTAAGTACAATTAGAAATGATAATAGTGACACTACAAACAATCCCACAGAAACTGTCAAAATCCTCAGAGACTACTATGAACATCTCTGTGTTCACAAACTAGAAAATCCAGCAAAAATGGATGAAATCCTAGTAAAACACAGCATCCTAAGACTGAATCAGGAAGAAATAGAAATCCTGAACAGACTAATAATGAGTAATATAATTGAATCAGAAACAAAACAAAAATCGAACAGTCAAAAACAAATCTCAGCATCAGAGGGACTCAGAGCCAAATTCTGCAATACACACAAAAAAGAGCTCGTGCCAAGTCTTCTGAAACTTCCAAAAACTCAAGGTGGAGTGATTCCTCTCTAACTCCTCCTACAAACCCAAAATCATACTGATATCAAAATCTGGCAAATATACAACAGAAAATAAAACTACAGGCCAATATTCCTAAAGAAAACAGACACAACATTCCTCAACTTGAAAATTGAATCCAGAAGCATATTTTAAAAAGTTAATTCACCAGGATCAAGTGGGCTTTATTCCTGAGATGCAAAAATAGTTCAATATAAGCAAATAATTTTTTTTTTTTGAGACAGAGTCTCACTCAGCCACCAGCCGCCAGGCTGGAGTGCAGTGGCGCGATCTCGGCTCACTGCAACCTCCGCCTCCCGGGTTCAAGCAATTACCCTACCTCAGCCTCCCAAGTAGCTGGGACTACAGGCGCATGCCACCATCCCCAGCTAATTTTTTTTGTATTTTTAGTAGAGACGGGGTTTCACCATGTTGGCCAGGATGGTCTCAATCTCTTGACCTCATGATCCACCCACCTCGGCCTCCCAAAGTACTGGGATTACAAGCGTGAGCCACCGCGCCCAGCCAATTTTTTAAAGTTTATAACCACATACACTGAATTATTTTTATCACAACATAAACTTAAAAATAAAAATTATATGATTATCTGAATGAATCCAGAAAGGGCATTCAATAAAGTTTAACATATTTTTAAGATAAAAACCCTCAACAAACTAGGCATTGAAGAAACATACAACAAAATATTAAGAGCCATCTATGACAAACCCACAGCCAACCTAATACTGAAATGGCAAAAGTTGGTAGCATTTCCTCTAAAAACTAGAATAAGAAAAGAATGTTCACTTTCAAGTGTTCTATTCAAATGGTACTGGAAGTCCTTGCTAGAGGAATCATACAAGACAAAGAAATAAAAGACATTCAAACAGAAAAAAAGAGGAAGTCAAATTATGTCTTCAGTGAAGATATGATTCTATACCTAGAAAACTTTAAAGATTCCACCAAAAGACTCCTATACCTAATCAACAACTTCAGTAATGTCCCAGTATATAAAATCAATGTACAAAATCAGTAGCATTTCTATACACCAATAACATTCAAGCTGAGATCCAAGTTATAAACACAATTTTGTTTAACTTAGACACGAAAAAGTACATATGTAGGAATACATGTAACCAATAAGGTGAAAGATCTATACAAGAACTATAAAACCCTGCTGGAGAAAAAAGACTGAAAAAAATTAGAAAAGCCTTCCATGGTCATCCACTGGAAGACTTAATATTCATGATTCTTTCAATGTTAAAATGTCCACACTGTCTAAAGCAATCTACAAATTGAATGCTTATCTTATCAAATTACCAATGTCATTTTCCACAGAACTAGAAAACAAAATTTCAAAAATTCATGTGTGCATTACCCCACTCTCAATACCAATTTACTGTATTAGTTCGTTTTCATGCTGCCAATAAAGACATACTCAAACTGGGTAACATCTAAAGAAAAAGAGATTTAATGGATTCACAGTTTCATGTTCCTGGGGAGGTCTCACAATCATGGCAGAAGACAAAGGAGAAGCAAAGGCATATGGTACCAGACAAGAGAGAATTTGTGCAGGGAAACTCCCCCTTATAAAACCATCAGATATCCTGAGACTTATACACTATCACAAGAACAGCACAGGAAAGAACTGCCCCCATAATTCAATTACCTCCCACCAGTGCCTCCCATGACATGGGAGAATTGTGAAATTGTGGATGCTGCAATTCAAAATGAGATTTGGGTGGGGACATAGCCAAACCATATTATTATGGAAACAAAAAGGAGCTTATAGGTGAAGCAATTATAAGCAAAAACAACAAAGCCAGAGGCATTATATTACTCAACTTCAAACTATACAACAAGACCAAAGTGACTAACACAGCATGCTATTGCTACAGAGAGACACATAGATCTATGGAACAGCATAGAAAACCGTAGAATAAAGCCTCATATATACCGCCATATGGTCTTTGAAAAATTTTACAAAAATAAATAAAATGGGGAAAATATACCTGATTTCATAAATTGTGCTGAGAAACTGGCTAACTATATGCAGAGGAATGAAATTGGACCCCAAACTCTCACTATATAAAAATATTAACTCAAGATGAATCAAAGACTTAAATGTAAGACTTCAAATTATAAAAGTCCTAAAAGATATTTTAGGAAACACTCTTCTAGACACTGACTTAGTCAAGAAATTTATGCCTAAGTCCTCAAAAGCAAATGCAGCAAAACAAAAAATGAACAATTGGAACCTAATTAAAATCTTCTGCATAGCAAAATAAACAATCAACAAAGTATACAGACAACCTACAGAATGAGATAAAATATTTGCAAACTGAAACTGACAAAGGACTAATATTTAGAATCTATAAGGAACTTAAATAAACCAATGAGGAGAAAACCTCATTAATAAGTGGGCAAAGGATATGAACAGACTTTTCTGAAAAGAAGAAATATGAATGACCAACAAACACATGAAAAAATGCTCCACATCAGTAATCATGAGAGGTACAAATCTAAACCACAATGAGTTATCATTTCAAACCAATTAGAATGATTATTTCTAAGTAAAAAAAAAATAAAATAACAGATGTTGATAAGGTTGCAGAGAAAGAGGAATCTTAACACTGTTGGTGGAAATGTAAATTAGTTTAGCTGCTGTGGAAAGCATTTTGGATATTTTTCAAAGAACTAAAAAAGGAACTGCCATTAAATCCAGTGATCCCATTGCTAGGTATATAACCAATAGAAAATTAATTATTCTACCAAAAAGACATCCTGACCCACATGTTAATTGCATCACTATTCACAATACCAAAGACATGGAATCAACACAGGTGGATATCAATGGTGAATTGGATTAAAAAAAAAAAAGTGACACATATATACCATGGAGTGCTATGCAGTCATAAAAATGAATAAAATGATGTCCTTCACAGCAGCATGGATGCAGCTGGATATCATCCTAGATGAATTAACAAAGAAACAGAAAACCAAATACCACATGTTCTCAGTTGTAAGAAAGAGCTAAACATTGAGAATGTGCAGACACAAACACAGGAACAACAGAAACTAGGGACTCTATGGTAGAGAAAGCGAACAAGAAAAATTTCCTACTGGGGAGCATGTTCCCTATTTGAAGGATGGGGTCAATGGAAGGAAAAACCTCAGCATCATGCAATACGCCCTTGTAACAAACCTGTACATCTATTTCCTGAACCTAAAATTTAAATAAATAACATTATATTCAAAGAAGAAATCATAATAAAAATATGAACATATTTATAACCGAACACTAATAAAATGTTATACTGAAGTTTTTGTATGCAATTAAATTGGTTGTATTAATTACAGTTCTCCAGAGAAACAGAACCAACAATATATTCTACTGGTTTAAGGTCTGTTGGGCTATTAGTGTAAGTCTTGGAGTCGGAAGGACTAAGAACCAGGAGTTGCAATTTCTGAGAGGAACGAGACTTTGATGATGTTGGGGTCACCACTTGAGATGTTGATCATGTTGATGTCCCTGTTTGGGTGCCAGCTATGGTGAGTATCATGTCAGGGTCACCACCTGAGATCTTGATCACATTGAGGTCACCACCTGAGACATCAGTCACCACCTGTGAGGTCTGTCCTACAGACCCTGACTTAATGGCCAGATGAATGAATACACTCTCACCCTTAGTACAGTGATATGGGTGGGCTAGGGATGGTCATCAGCCACTTTCAGAGGGTGATTGCAGCTAACGGACCATAACTCCCTGTCCCTCCTCACATTCATTCAGGATAGAATAATAACAGAGGTTCTAAGTCAACATGCTTGTGGGTAATTAACATGGTTAAACAAGTGGTTTTATGAATAAAAGCTTCAGGTTCCGGGACACTGAGTTAGCACCATTAACATGTAATTCCCCTTTGACCTCCCCCTGAGAGGACCAACCAGCACAAAGTTTACATGAGCAAACAAATTAAAGTAGAAACAAAATAATATAGGGAAAACAGACTTACCTGAGGAAGGTTTTATTGTTCCTATCTTTTACCCTATGCTAACATAATGAACTGGCTGCCTTCAGCCCATTCATTAAAACCTTTCGACCTTCCAAAAGGTTTGAGAGTATAATCTTCTAACTTTCCCTAATATTTCCCTAATATTTGGCCACCCACCCTGAGTGAACTGCAACAGAGCAGGAGATAAGGGATGCCATGTCTGAGTTCAAAAATAGAGAGGAAGGAAGAATTCACTCTTCTGTCTTTTTTTGTTATGTTTAGGCCCTCATTGTATTGAATGATACCTCCCTGCATTGATGAGGGCACGTTTTTGCTCAGTCTATTAATTCAAATTTTAATCTCTTCCAGAAACACCCTCAGAGGCACAGCCAGAAATACTGCTTTACCAGCTATCTGGGCATCTATTAGCCTAGTCAAGTTGGCACATAAAATTAATCATCACATTGGCAATTAGAAGAAAATGGAAACTCCAAAAGGCATATATATATATATATATATGTGTGTGTGTGTATATATATGTGTGTGTGTATATGTATATATATATGTGTGTATATATGTATATACATATATACACACATATACATATATATACATATATACATATATATACATATATACACACATATATACATGTATATATGTATGTATATATACACACATGTATATATGTATATATGTGTGCATATATGTATATATGTATATGTGTATACATATGTATATATGTGTGTATACATATATGTATATATATGTGTATACATATATATGCATACATATGTGTGTATACATATATGTATATATATTCGTGTATATATGTGTGCAATCAAACATATATATATACTCATATATATGTATATATGTGTGTATATACTCATATATATATGTGTATATATGTGTATATATATACACATATATATATGTGTATATATGTATGTATATATATACACACATATATATACATGTGTATATATATATGCATTTATCAAACTCAACCAATGTGCAGTTTACATTTGTATACTACATTGTATTCAATTTTACACAAAACGGCAACATTTATTTAACCCTGGTTAATAAATGAACTCTAAAATATCTAAGATAAATCTGTAATTTACTTTGAGAGTCTTCAAAAAATAGGATAAATAAATAGATGTGTTAAACAAGACTGGGTAATGTTAATGTTTGAGTATATAGGGACTCACAGAAAAATTATTTCAATTTTGTACTATGTTTAAAACTTTGTAAATAAAGTGTTTTCTAAAGATATATGAAGTTTAATAAACAATAATTGAGAATTATGCACTGCATTACAACAATGCAATAGTAAAGATTGGTAGCATTGCAGATAGGGCTATTGATTTTGGAGTGAAACAGTGGCCACTCTCCTTCTATGGATATGGTGATGACACTTTGTATCTTATGGTTATTACTCGGAAGGAACCAAACATTCTTGCCTTATTGCAACGCTGTCTCTTAATACTGCTCTCAGCAAACATTAAATTATCCAGCATTGTCATAGACAGCATACAAGACCGGGAACATATATATCTGAATATTAGTCTTCAGCTTGGACACATCTTGTTACCTTATATGTCTATTTTCAGGCCATATATCATTCAATTATTAAATACCTATCCTGGCAAATCGCTGACCCCATCCTATAGGAACACAAATGTGAATACGTCTCTGTTTCACAAGGTAAGGAGAAAATCTTGGTAAGGTAAAGAGATGCGAAAAACAGTCACTATTTCTGAAGAGGTAATCTGTATTAGATTGTAGAAATGAAGATGGACAGAAATATTTTGAAGGTAATGCCATCAGAATTTACAAATGGAGAAAGGTTTACAGTGAGTGAAATAGAGAGACAGAGAGAGGGGAAGGGAGAGAGAGGAGAGAGAAAGTTAATGTGTGCTATTCATAGGGTACATTTTAAATTTGGGGGGAAATACAGCAATACTTAAGATTTGTTAGATATTTTGTGAATCACCAGGTGAATGAAGTTCATTGTTTTAAGATTAGATTGCACTATACTTTTGTCAATGACATCATATTCTGAAGAAGCTGATCTTTTTGAAGTTTTTGTGTAAATGGGAAGTACAGTGGAAAATCAATGTGAAAAAAACGAGAGTGGTGGTTGTCTAATCAGAACAATTTTTTAGAAACCTTCAAAGAGACTTAGATTTCCACACAATAATAGTGGGAGATTTTAAAAGCTCACTGACTACATTAGACATATCACCAAGACAGAAAATTAACAAAGATATCCAGGACCTGAACTTAGCACTGAATTAAATGGACCCGATAGAGATTTATAGAACTCACCACCCCAAAACAACAGAATATATATTGTTCTCATTGCCACATGGCATTTACTCTAAAATTAATCTCATAATCAGAGTAAAACACTTCTCAGTAAATGCAAAATAATGTAAATCATAACAGTCTCTCAGACCACAGAGCTATTAAGTATAAAATCAGGACTACAAAATTCACTCAAAACCTTACAATTACATGGAAGTTGAATAACTTGGTTCGGAATGACTTTGAGAAAAAAAAATAAAGGCAAAAATCACGAAGTTCTTTGAAACTAATGAGAGAAATGGTATAATACACCAGAATCTCTGGGACACATTTAAGGAAGTGTTAAAAGGGAAATTTATAGCACTAAATGGCCATATCAAAAAGCTAGAAAGATATTAAGATAACAACCTAACGCCAGAACAAAAATAACTAGAGAAGCAGTAGCAAACAAACCCCAAAGCTAGCAGAGGACAAGAAATAACTACGATTAGAGCTGAGCTAACCAAGAAAAGAGACAAAAAAGCCTTCCAAAAAATCACAAATCCAGGAGCTGTTTTTTTTGTGTGTGTGACAAAATACACAGACGGCTATCTAGACTAATAAAAAAGAAAAGAGAGAAGAATCAAATGAACAATCAGAAATTAAAAGGAGGATATCACCACTGATGCCACAGAAATACAAACAATAAGAAAATACTATAAATACCTCTATGAAAATAAACTAGAAAATCTAGAGGAAGTGAATTATTAAATACCTATTTGGCATATCACTGACCCAATTATCTAGGAATACAAATATGAACAAATTTCTGTCTCATAAGGTAAGGAGAAAATCTTGGTAAGGTAAGAAATGTGAATAATAGTCAATATTTCTGAACAGGTTGTCTGTATTAGACGGTAGAAATAAAGATGGTCAGAAATATTTTGAAGGTAAATTCAAAATACATAAATCTCTGGACACATACATCCTCCTAAGACTGAACCAGAAAGAAATTGAATCTTTGAATAGACCAATAACAAGTTCTGAAATTGAGGCAGTAATAAATAGCCTACCAACCAAAAAAAAAACCAGGACCAGACAGATTCACATCTGGATTCCACCAAAGGTACAAAGAAGAGCTTGCACCATTTTTAGTGAAATTATTCCAGAAAATGAAAGGGAGTACTTCTCTCTAATTCATTCTATGAAGCCAGCATCATACTAATATCAAACTCTTGAAGAGATACAACAAAAAAGGCCAATATTGTTGATGAACACTGATGCAAATATCATCGATGCCTTGATCAACGTTCATGTAAAATTACTGGCAACTCGACTTCAGCAGCATATCAAAAAGCTCGTCCACCACAATCAAGTTGGCTTTATCCCCAGATTGCAAAGTTTGTTCAACATACGCAAATCAATAAATGTGATTCATCACATAAACAGAACCAGAGACAAAAACCACATTATGTTCTCAATAGATGCAGAAAAGGTCTCCAGTAAAATTCAACAACCCTTTATGTTAGAGATTCTCAATAAACTAGATACTGAAGAAACATACTTCAAAATAATAAGAGCCATATATGACAAACTCATAGCTCATATAATATTGAATGAGAGAAAGCTGAAAGCAATCCCCTTTAAAATTGGCACAAGACAAAAATGCCCTCTCTTACCACTTCTATCTAACCTAGGAAATGCCAATCAGGACATAGGCATGGGCAAATATTTCATGATGAAGACACCAAATGCAAGTGCAACAAAAGCAAAAATTGACACCTGGGATTTAATTAAACTATAAAGCTTCTGCATAGTTAAAGGAACTATCAACAGAGTAAACAGAGAGCCTACAGAATGGGAGAAAATATTTGCAAACTACAGATCTGACAAAGGTCTAATATCTACCATCTCTGAGGAACTTATGTAAATATATAAGAAAAAAACTAACTACCCCATAAAAATGGGCAAAGGACATGAACAGATACTTTTCCAAATAAGATATACATACAGCCAACAAACATAAAAACAAAAAGCTCAACGTCACTGATCTTTGGAGAAAGGCAAATAAAAACCACAATGACACATCATCTAACACCAGTCAGGAATACTACTATTAAAAAGTCAAAAAATAACAGGTGCTGTCAAGGTTTTAGAGAAAAAGGAACACTTACACACTGTTGGTGGGAGTGTAAATTAGCTAAGCCATTGTGCAAGACTGTGTGGAAATTCCTCAGATACCTAAAGATACCATTTGACCCTACAATCCCATTACTGGGTATATATCCAAAGGAATATAAATCATTCTATTATGAAGACACACACACACGTATGTTCATTGTAGCACTATTTACAATTGCAAAGACATGGAATCAACCACAATGCCCATCAATGATATACTGGATAAACAAAATGTGATACATCTAAACCACAGAATACCATGCAGCCATAAAAATGAATGAGATTATGTCCTTTTCAAGGACATGGATGAAGGTGGAAGCTATTTATACTCAACAAACTAACACAGGAACAGAAAACCAAATACTGCATATTGTTACTTATAAGTAGGAGCTAAATGATGAGAACATATTGACACAGAGGGAACAACACACACTGGGCCTTTTCAGACAGTGGAGGTTGGGAAGAGGGAGAGGATCAGAAAAAAGTAAATAATGGATACTAGGCTTGATACCTGAGTAATGGAATAATCAGTGCAACAAATCTGAATGACACAAGTTTACCTATGTAACAAACCTGCACAGGTACTCCTGAACTTAAAAATAAAAGTTAAAAAAAAATAGAAAATGAAAAGTCAATCCACTGACTAGTAGAAAATATTTCTGAAGCACATATCTAATAAAAGATGTGTATCTTGAATATATTTTTAAAATTTCAATACTCAACAGTAAGAAAATCCCAATAACAATTTGACAAAATACATGAATTGACACCACAAAAGAAGATCTATGGATTGCAGAAAGTCACATAAAAATGATAGTCAATATCAATAGTAAATTGATGGTATCAATGGATACCCTCTTTGGATATTTATATGGATTAATAGTAAATTGACATTTACTATCATTTTCTGTGCCTTTCTGCAGTGACACCACATTGTAGTTTTAATTACAACTCACTTAATTTCAATTAAAACAACATGAGAATGGCTAAAGTAAAAAATTGAAAATACCAAATACTGGTGAGAATGGAGTAAGTAGTATTCTCACATATGGTTGATGAGAATCTAAAATTTTACGCTTGCTTTGAAACATTGTCACTTTCTTGTAAATTAAACATGTGTTTGTCTTACTACCTTTGACCCCTACTCCTTTTTGTTACCCAAAAGTCATGAAAATATATAGCAACACAACACCCTGTATCTGAATCTTTAGTAGCTTTTCCAAAATAACCATAAACTGGAAGATACTTAAATGTCCTTCAACTAACAAATATAAAAATAAATTTTTATACATTTATCTATATAATGAAATATTACATTGCAGTCAAAGATACCAAATTACTTATAATATGCAAATATATACACCGATCTCAGAATCAGTGAAAAAAAAAAACCTGGAAGAAAAAGTTGCTACTCTGTGATTCCAGTCATATGACATTCTGGAAGAGGCAAAGCTACAAGAAAAAAAATGTAAGACCAGGCACAGTGGCTCATGCCTGTAATCCTAGCATTTTGGAAGGCCAAGGCAGGTAGATCACTTGAGGTCAGGAGTTCGAGACCAGCCTGACCAATATGGTGAAACCCCATAACTACTAAAAATACAAAAAAATAGCTGGGTGTGGTGGCATGCAACTGTAGTCCCAGCTACTCAGGATAGTTGACAAAGTTTGGGTTGGAAGGAGAGGATTGACTGGAAAAGGGTCACAAGGCAACTTTTTGAGTTAATATGGTTATTCCATAACTAGACATTTGTCAAAACTATTGAGCTTCACATTTTTAGAAGTTAAATTTTACTATATTTAAAATATATTTCAATAATCCTTTTATACAATTCAATTTTCTTTTAAAAGACATATCTGACAGATGCATATATAGTTGTTTCTTCACAACTTTCCAAATAATGCTTCCAATATACTCAATTATAATTTATATTCAATAATCTTTCATATCCTCTTCCATCTAGTATAAGAAATTTAAGAGACAAACTGAATTTCTTTGTTTCTCAATTATACTACAAATGTGAATATACAACTATATTTATATTTATACTACACAAAATACAATGAAAAGCCAATTTAATTTTAATCTAATAATTTATGAATAAACTGCACATCTTGTCCTTCCAAACACAGAAGGATACAGTAATAACTAGTAAATGGTTTTCCCTTCTCTCTATTCTCTTTTGGAGTAGTATATAGTTGGCCATAAATGAAAATTGTTACCAGCCTCCCAGCTGCTAAATTTTAATTATGTTATCAGCTTAATACAGTTAATCAGTTGTCAGATTTAAAATATCACTTTCTCTCCTTTTAATATCTTCTAATCATCTACACCTTCTTCTTGCAATTAGTGTTTAGCTGCAAATAATTTTTTGTTTAATTTTCAACATGTTTTTAGAGCACATTTGGCACATCATATAAGCTCAAAATTTATAGCTATAATAATTATTTTTATTAATACTTTATCTTCACAAAACATATTTTTATTTCATGTGATTGAAAGGACATTTACTTTTCCTTTGTATAAATTTATGTTGCAATCTGTTAAATTTCATGGGCAACATCTAGTCATAGCATATTTCTAGGCATAGTTTAAAATGTGTGCCAATATTTTATATTTTGAGGAGATTTTAGATATGAGAGACACAATATCAATGTTTAAAAATAAATATATTAAAAGCCTATACTATACCAGACAGTATGCTAGATAACTGGGACTTAATAATGTATAAAAACAGGTATGTTCCTTGAATCTATGTAGAGATATTCCTTATACAGCAAACAGTTTAAAACAGGTGATTTAAAAAAAAAATACATACATAATATTTTGAGACATACAAAATGAATAACAGAAGTACACTTCAACAGGGACAAATTAGACCACTCTGGTAAAAGAACTTAGGGAAAGTAATATTGATAAAACATACATTTAGATTTGACACCAAACTTTGAACATTTGAAATTTTATTAAATTAAAATATAAAATGAATGATTAATCCAAATGTGAAAGTTACCAAAATTGTTCCTCCAACAAACATTTTTAACTTGAAGATATTGACATGAGACAACAGGTTCATGTATTTTCAAAGAGCACGTCTTCAAACACAAAACCATAGGACCCATGCTATAGAAAGGTATGATAACGTATATTTAGCCATAGGTCTTTTTACAATTAGAAATGCACAATAAATTTGTCTGATAAGTGAGCTTTCATTGAGTTGATAATTTTTCTTTGTTTTCTGTCTGGCATGTATTCTTTAAGAAAAATTTGTCTACAACCCTCAAAATATCAAACCAGAAAAAAAATTCAATATAAACTGATACATTTAAAAGAAAAACCAAAAACACTGAAGAAATAGTTAAACCTAAATTGATTGAAGTTGTAATTTTTCCTCAGCTAATAGCTTTAAGCATTAAACTTCTTGTTATACAAGGAATCTGTTTTCAGGATTCTTTGCAAATATATCACCCCTAGGGACAGTAGGCTCACCTTCCGGAACTAATCTTGATGGGCCGCACTCTCCAAGTTTCTCTAGACTAATGTAAATTTTATGAACCCATATTGCTGTGTGCTGGTCCTGTCCACAATGAGGTTAGTTTTCAGGCCATTAGCATTTTACCTTTCAAATTTATTGCATATAGACAGACCGCGTCTCTTTCCTCCCCTGGGATATTTAACTCGAGCAGCCTTGAACTTGTAACCTGACCCTAGTAGTCACATTATTAAAGCAGATGGCGCAATGCTTTGTCTACTCTGAGAGAGAGTATTCACCACAAAAAATAGAGTACTGTTATGAATGCCATCTATAATGGCAGAGCCTAAATTTTCAGAAGGCTTGATTGTTTTTACATAGGAGAAAAACTACATTTTCTTGGAAATATCCAGGTGAAGGGATTCCATATTTGTTACATGCCTGTTATGCTTTTGTTGTTGTTATTGCTAGTTAAGAATATAAATCCTCTTCCTTTCACTCATGTTTATTTCTCTCTGTGTTAATTCTATCTCACTCTAAACTGTAGTCCTTTGGACCTATTGAGATTCAATGAATTTTATTACCCCTTGATCTACCACTCAAACCCATAACCATTTCTTAGAGTTTTCTTTTTCCTGAACTATTTTGTTCCCGAAGTCACAAAGTCACAAAACGCTCCCCAACCATAACCATTACACATCTTGTGCTCAATTGTTCACATGACACTTGCTGTATTATTCTCTTCAAGCTGCCATAACAAAATATCACAAACTGTGTGGCTGAAGTGACAGAAATCTATTCCTTTGATGTTCTGGAGGCTAGAAATCCCAGATCAACGTCCAATAGCATTGGTTTTTCAGGAGAGCTTCTTCCAGGTCTGCAAATGGTGGCCATCTCTCTGTGTGTTCACTTGACCTCTTCTTTGTGTTTGCTTAGAGATAAAGAGACACACACAGAGAGAGAGAGAGAGAGAGAGAGAGAGAGAGAGAGAGAGAGCTTTCTAGTGTTTCCCTTTATAAGAATACTAATCCTATAGGATCAGACCCCACCCTTATGACCACATTTAACTTCATTCACCTTCTTAAAGTTTCTAGTCATCTCCACTTATCCTCGTGAATGATACCTTCCAAAACTCCCAGTGGATGCCTGAAACCACAGATACTATCGTATTTGATTGTTGTCAATCAGAACCTGTTTTTTCTATACTCTACCCACAGACATAAAGCTTTTTCCATGTTAACTCAGCACTAATCCTGCACCGTGGCTATAACTGTTGCAGTTTGAGGTGTGACAATCAAACTAGCACTGCTGAATCTGATCCGCAGACTCTGGCTGAGAAACAGATGACAGACGTACACAGACACAGGTGTTTTCCCCATAAGAGCATGGCTAGGGGACCCCGTGGCTTACAGATGCCGAACAGGGAGTCCAGCCATGCAGCCCCCATATGCTGGAGATGCTCGCATTTATTTTAGAACAGATCCAATGACAAAGGTCTCAAGCAAATACCATTTGTGAGCGATTAACATTGCCAACTCCCCAAGTAGAGAACAGTCATGCATGCAGATGATCGAAGGTTGGTTTCTGGCAAAATAGATAAACAAAGAATTTAGATAAACTCCTCTTCATTCCCCTGTTATCTACTCTTTGCTATTAGCTCAAGGTAAGAGGATTAGGCTGCCTTCAGCCATAAACCTTTCCCAAAGCTTTTGCAAAATCTTCTGGCCTTCCAAGAAGGTTTGCATCTTTCCTATAATTTTTCCCACCACCCTGACTGACCCCCAGTGTCACACAAATTCCTGTCTCCTTTTTCACAATATCACATGTAGAAGATTAATTTTTACCATAGCAATTTCAGCATATGATTTTTTTTAATTGTTAAGTAAAGAACTTTTTCATAAAGGAAGCACTTTATGGCTGCTCTTTGGCATATCCCAATTGCCTGCATCACCGCTCTTGAGCTTTGGGACCAAATAACATATTGAGTAATGTTAGGGTGACTTGAACACAAGTACTACAATATTGTTACAGGTAGATAGGCATGAGCTGGGCAGGAGAGGGCTCTTCCCTGATCCACCAGGAATGTCAGGTGATGGTTTAACAATTATCACATGGCCTCTTTAAAAATGATAATTTGGCAGCAGGTCCCAGGGAAAATCAAAAAGAACTTCCAATAAAATCTCAGATATTGGGAAAGTGAGCCTGAACACGTGCATTAAAAGACAAAATGGTGAAGTATGATTTTCCTGGGTCACTCCACCAGAAAAGGGAAGGAAGCCTCCAATGGGCATGAATACAACTTTCTTAACACATCGCATATGTTCATTTCTCAAGGGTAAGGAGTGCACTGTACTGCACACACAGGCAGCCCACCCTGAGGAAAGAATCTTGGGAAAGGGGCCAGCTTATAGGGTCAAGGTTAAACACTGCACTTGACCTTTAGGTGCCCACCTGAGTCGCTTCCAAGTGAACTTTCCTTTCTTTTCTTCTCCAAAGTTTTTTAAAAACTTCTACTCCTGCTCTGAAACTTGTCTCTGTCTCTTTTTGGGCCTTATGCTCTTCAGTAAAATTTTTTCTTCTAAGGAGGCAATAATCAAGGTTGCTGCAGACCCCATACAGATTCACCATCCATAAATTGGTACCTTAAACCAGTAACAATACCACAGCAGTTGATCTGAGAATGCAGATGAATTCTAAATGTGTCATGGGCAGGTAGTGTAGACAGAGTGGATCTGCTAGACAAAGGAATGATTCACATCCCAGGCAAGAAAGAGTGGAATGGCTTGAGATTTCATCACTCTCCTCAGAAAAAGACACAATTTAAAATGTATAAACTATTTATTTCTGAAATTTTCCATTTAATATTTTTAGACCATTCTTGACCATAGATAATTAAAAGTGCTAAATGCAAAACCATGAATAAGTCAGGCTTCCAAATATATTCACACTAGGGTTAAGGCTTCTACATAAGAATTTTGGGGAGGAGCAAAAATGGTCAGTCCATAAAACCTGTTTTGTGAAATTATGTCCCATTAAGTGTCTATATATTTTCTTCTTCTACTGTTCTGTTCTCTCTTTCTGATTCTTCTATATATATATATATATATATATATATATATATATATATACATATAAAATAAATAAGATTAAGCCAATTGATAACATCAAAAGAGCACATGAAATTTTGTACCATAGACTCTAAGCTGGGTAAGGAAATAAATGAAGACAAGAGAGAGAAAATGTAAAGGCATTAAAGAAATAAAGGTTTAAATAAATAAATAAAAAGAACTAAAAGTGACTGTGGAACACAATAGTAATTATCATTATAGAAATGGGCTAGAGAATCAATAGGTGTTTGTAGACAAATTTTGATTCTTCAAGATAAGAATATACAAGTAGAGTAGCTTTGATTCACAATCAACAGAATGTTTACCTAAAATATAGTGAATGTGAAGAGTTATCTCAGGGTCCTGAAAACAATAAAAGGCATGTTTTATTTTGTTTTGTTATTTGTTTGCTTTTTTAAAAAATGAAAACATTAAAATTATACAAGATGATAAGATTTATGGTTGGGAAAAATTGAGAACGATGAATAAAAATATTCATTGGTTGGAAGAATTTTGAGAGTTAGTGTCTTAAGTATTCTGAAATATTAGAAGTAGAGGGAATGCATATTTTCATATGTAGTCTTAGGCTATAATTGATTTAGGTCTATGAATTTTGAAATAACTGAAATAATTTTTTTTATTGCATTTTAGGTTTTCGGGTACATGTGAAGAACATGCAAGATTGTTGCATAGGTACACACATTGAAATAATATTTTAAATTCCTATTTATTATTTAAGTCTTAGGTTAAACTTTGCCACTTTCTCTGATTACTCCTGTGTACTGCTGTTCATGTTTGGTGGGCCAGTCCTTTTTGTTTCTTCAAATGCCTTTAGCATTGAACATTTTCTACTCCTATACTTAGTTTTGTTTTGGTATGTCTTTCTTATCCACTAACCTGTAAAGCTCTTAAGGTACTAAGCATAGTAGGTTTCTTGAATGACTGGATGAATGAATGATGATCTCCTGTTTTAACACTTTACATTTGGTGTTTGTTGGTTTGTTTGCTTTATTTATGACACACTCATGTTCTCAATACTGAGAAAGAAAAAAATATTTTAAAAAATTAGCATCAAACTTACTCATTTTGAGTTTTAACAAAAAAAAAAATAGAGATTTTGGCATTATTATGAGAGTTCATGGTACTAAAAGTTAATCATTGTCAGTTACACTCTAAATGCATATACAGTGATATAACTGATAAGTAGAATATTTCTAGTATTGCAGAATAAAAAAAAAGTTAAGATATAAGGAAATAATTCTTAGAAAATATTCATTGAATGTTATTGATATGTAAATTATTGCTAATAGGCACTATGTTTATAGCAGTGAATGAAAGATAAAAAAATAAAATCCCTGTTCTCATGAAGTTAAGACTCTAGCAAATATTTTCATCATTATTCAATGACTCTCATACTCATGTTAAATTTTTGCATTTACCTATGAATTAATATAAATACAATTTTATTGCATATATTTTTAAATAACCTATATTGTGCTTTATAAACTAATATTTACTTTTACCTATTGTGTTTCTATTTTTTTTTTGTCATAATGATTTACAAGTTCAAGACTCTTAGATTTCTGTTCTTATGAAAAGGATAATTTAATAATCATTTATTTTTCCCTGTATGTTTAAAGCAATACTTCACTCTTCCAACAACTACCTATAATCTAAAGACACAGAATATTATATCACAACAGAATTTTTTAGCGTATGACTGAACCAAGGTCATTGTTCCAAAACTAATGTTCAACAAAAATAAAACTGTTTAAGAACATAGCACAAGATGTTGAAAGACAGTTGAATATGCTCTACTTTCCAGTTTTCTAAAACGAATTTTCAGAAAGTAAAGACAACTTTGTATACAATAAAAAAAAGTATGTGGCTTATGAAAACACATTATTTAGTTCCTTGACCTAAAATCTACTTTGAATTTACAAAATATAGATTTGTTTTAAATTTAATATCTACCTTAGCTGGTTATTTTAAAAACTAATTTATAATGGAAGCTTATGTATTTTCAGCATCAGTTTCAAAGAATCAGTCAGCTTCACAGTCATGGGATGCCCCAGGCACTCTCACATTGTGATCTTTCATTTTCATGAAATGTGTTCTAGAAAACTGAATTTTGATGTAGCCCCTGCCTTAGTCTTAGCCTTCTGTGACTTATAAAATCAAATAATTAACATAGTTTGAAATAAAATCATTTTACTCTAGATTGTCATAGCACGTTTCTCTTACATCTTTGTGCCTGATTTGACCCCTGGTACCTGACCCGGTAAATGATCGCTTTGCAGAATTCGTGGAGTGCATCATACCACATAACAGTAGCGTAAATTTCCCTTTTAACAAGCCATGTCACAGTGGGAAGACCTAATTTCACACATTAGAGGAAAAGAGACAGTTAGAATCATTAATCAGTGATGAGGGAAAGCACATGTGAAATGAGTTTGGGGTGGCTGAACATTTTTCCAATTACCAGACTATATTCTATTGGGAAAAGATGATAATAAACAGGAGACTGAATATCCGTTAATTCACTCTTCTAGGAAAGAAAGACAATAATTATTAAAACGAAATGTTCACTGATTTGCCACATACAGCAGAAAATGATCTAACGTTCATAGAGTTTGGCAAGTTATTTCTCAAACAGAAAAATATACAGCTCTTAAAAGAGCAAAAAATATGATAGTGGCACATGCAAATTTCATGATGTAATTCTCTCCTTGCATTTAAATTTCTTCAGAGAAATTACTTAAGTGCTATGTACCACAATTAGAGAGAAATGTACATTAAGTGATTAAGTTGTTATAAAATTAGAAAATGAGAACATGAAGAAGATATTTTTAAGAAAATAAACAACCCGGGCTTATTTTTAAAAAACAAAAAAGTACTGGTACCATCTTGAAAATAAGGATCAGGCAGCTTCCTATTCCAAATGCTAATGAGTGCATGCACACCCACGAGCACATGCACATGCTCACACCAATAGATTCACTAAGGGTCAGCCATCTACAATATGCATTTGTACTGTAGTTGCATTTCCCTGCTTTCCACACATTCATATAGATACATACAGTTAATGGTTGCTACCCATACCAGTGAATATTATCACCTTAGGATAATACTGTTTCATTTACAAAGAAGCAGACAAAGGGATAAATGTGGTCTAATCTGTAAAGCATTGTCTATTTCCTGTAATACTTATTATAAGGTAAAACTTAAAATAAGGAAATATATATGTGTGTGTGTGTATATGTGTCCATATGTTAATTTTTCTGAAGGGAGTGGTATAAAAAGAGAAAATACACAAAGAAGAATGTTAAATAATGTAAACTGAATGTTCATTTTTTTTAATATCTCAAAAAAAAGCACAAAATCTTAAAACCCTCACAAAGTTTCCTTGCATTAATGTTTTCACTTCTCAATATTTTCCCACAATTTTGCATTCTGATCCTTGTGATAAAATAATTTTTTCTAATTCTTTACCATCATATGGCTTCCCACCAACATTAAATATAACCCTTGCCCTATTAATATAATTTGGTTTAATCCATGATTATTCCTTCTTGATCTCATATTTTAAAGCAATTCTGAGTCTTCTGTCTGGTAACATGTCCTAAGAGGAGAAAAAGCCATTAGGCTTAGCCATTGACCGTCCAAGTCCTTTAAAATTTCTAAGAGTCAGGGCTCACTTCCTCCATTAAGCAAAAATCCAGTAAATATGGCTTTGAGCTTTCCGTCTATGGTTTATTTTGACACCTCCATACCAATGTACCCTTATCTTTCTCCCTCTCCTTTTTGTCTCTTTCTTTGCTTTTCTTTCTCTGTCCTTCTTTCTTGCAGCCTTGAGTAATAATGAGAAGCCACTTAATTAGGTAGCTGTTGATACAGGAACTTAATGATAACACATTAGACCATATTTCATGCCAATAAAGACCCTCCCCCACAAAAAAGCAAAACCCACCAAAAAATAGGGTAAATTTTAAAAAAAAGGACCCTCACTCACACATATATATACACACATGCACACACACAGGTGTATTTACAGAACACTAAAGAACATGTAGGCTATTGATGTTTATAAAGGATTTTAACAATCACATAATATTTTTCTGATACCTTAATCATAAGGAAAAATACCTGTAAAAATCTGGAAAATGGGCCAGGTGTGGTGGTTCACAGTTATAATTCCAGTACTTTGGAAGGCCGAGGCAGGTGGATCACCTGAGGTCAGGAGGTCAAGAATAGACTGGCCAACATGGTGAAAAACCTTCTCTACTAAAAATACAAAAAAAAAAGTAGCTGGGGGTGGTGATGAGCACCTGTAATTTCAGCTACTCTGGAGGCTGAAGCGGGAGAATCGCTGGAACCTGGGAGGCAGAGGCTGCAGTGAGCCGAGATCCCGCCACTGCATTCCAGCCTGGGTGACAGAGCGATACTCTGTCTCAAAAAAAATATATATATAAAAATAAAAAGGAAAAAATGTGGAAAATGTAGCTTATGGGCCACAGAAACCAGGTAAAAGAAAAGGTAGAGCAGGGGAATGATTTTTTCATTCCAACCATTAAATATGTGTTTAAGGATTTAATTTTTGCATTACATTGATTTAAAAATGAAAGTTGGTCGGGCGCACTGGCTCACGCCTATAATCCCAGCACTGTGGGAGGCCGAGGTGGGTGGATCACAAGGTCAAGAGATTGAGACCATCCTGGCCAACATG
>CAUYLG010004118.1:0-110390 GCA_963573385.1 Cacajao melanocephalus
AATAAGAGAGGACACAAACAGATGGAGAAGCATTCCATGCTCATAGTTAGGAAGAATTAATATTGTGAAAATGGCCATACTGCCCAAAGTGATTTATAGACTCAATGCTATCCCCATCAAGCTACCAATGACCCACTTCACAGAACTGGAAAAAACCACCTTAAACTTCATATGGAACCAATCTCTTCTTCTTAATTCCTTGTTAATTTCACTCTACCTATAATTTACAGTGGATATGACATTTCACATTCACAAATATACATGTGCAAAGATGTGACTTTTGCAAAACTAAACTTAATGTAGCTTTGTAAGCTTACAGTATCTGTTCCTACCAGATAGCCAAAAACTTAATCATACCAATTTAAAGTTATTAACTCACCTCCAACTAAAAACTTTGTATATTTGTGTGCCTACTGAATCAATCCAGGAGTTTCTCTGCTTTACTGTCCTTCTCCATGAAAGTTATGTAAGTTCCCAGCTGGCTGAAATATTGTGACTTACTATCTTGGGATAAGGTGAGGGCTCTCTGGCCTTCCTGTTACTTCATGTACTCTTTGACCATTGCTAAGATGTGGCTTGTAACACTTGGTCTTTCACATTCATTTCTGGCCCTGCTGTAACTGCTGTGGTTATCTAAGACCCAAGCCTAGACCCAAGACAACACTTGACATCACCTTAGCCCAACAAGCAAAGCCAATTATCCCCTTCTGTGCTCTACCAAGAGGGCTGACGAATTCTTGCCAGCCTTTTCCACGATACAGGGAGGTGCTCACATTGATGCCCTGCCTCTCAAATACCCCCTTCAGCTTTGTTTGGACCTGGATCACTTCCCAAAGGCCTGTAGTCTCCTAGGCTATCCTCTGATAGGCCAGGTCTCCTCTTCTAGGCCCTGTGGTTGCTGTAACTGTTTATATAATCCATCCTGAACAACGGATTCATTCTAAGGTACCAACCTGTTATTCCTGGCCCCTGATTCTTGCTTCCTACTCTCTGGATTCACCTTTGTCTCTTGGAGGCAGGAAGCTGCTCCTGGATCATTACTCAAGAAACCCCCCTTTACAGTTCATGCTATAAACATTCTGCTATGAGCCCTTCATCATTGTCAGGATTTGGAGCTTAATAAAACTTTTATCTATAAAAAATTCCAGCTCATACTGTAGCAGGACTTGCATTTAAGGCTCTTATTGCTGCTTTTTTCAGCAATGTCTGATTCAATGTGGGAAATTTCATAATATTTTCTTTCTTTCTGGCAGTTTCTGGTCACCCCTGGGGACAGTACCTGTGGAATATAGTTTTGGTTTTCTTGAGGATTTCTAGTAAGTGAAAATTTCCCTCTTCTCCTTTGTATTTGATTCTAAGGCTTGTTTCCATGAAAGTCATCATAAAATAGACCACTTAGCCATCTTTTTTTTTTTTTCCTTTTTTTTAACAGGCATTGCTTGCTACATTTATTACTTATGATAAGAATTGTGTCCCTGTGAAAGACAAAATGTACTTGGTAATTAAAGAGATTATTTGATTCAGGCAAACCATTCATTAATGAAGAGCAAGAACACCTGGAGTATAGAAAGGCAGGTAAACAAGAGGGCCATGAAGAAAGATAGGCAGAGAGACTCGGAGATTTGAAGAGGGTGGAGGGCATTGTTATTGTGGAATATGTCAGGTTGGGTGGTTCTTGGTGGTTAGCCATTTTCCAGAATATCAGTAAAGGATTAAAATGTCAGTTCCCCTTTTTGTTCAAGAGGAATATTATTAATTTTTGTTCAGTAATCCCATGATTACTCAGAAGGTTAAAAAAAAGAAGCCAACAACTACAACAAAACCCTTTACAAACTCTTACTAAAGCAGACAAGGTAAACACAAGCTTTTTTTGAAAATCTTATAAATAAATGCTTCAACCCTTAGCTAACTTTGATCATAGTAAATAAATTTCTCTCTCTCTTTTTTTTTTTTTTTTTTTTGGTGAACTTCCTACATCTCTTCAGCCTTTGTCTTTGCCTTTCACAACAATGGTCAGTTATTTCTCCTTAGGAGAAAACCATTCTCACACTAGTATTTTTCAGCAGACAAGCTGAGCTCATGAATATACAACTCACGACTTCCTGCAGCCACACATTCCTTGCAGTACAACTTTACAGAGTGCTAAAAATCAGCATGTTCATTAACAGGCCCAAGTATGTAGTCTCCAAGTAACAGAAACTAAGAGGCAAAATATAGATGAACTTAAGACCTTAAGACTTCACTTTGTTTCAGTACTCTGTCTTACTTGGAAATGATTTAGGTATTCAATAAATATCTGTCAATTAACTAACTTTAGTGTAAATCTGAGGTTTTAAGTTGCGTAAAGATCTTGAAAATTATCTTCAAGCTGACATACTATAAAACATAATTACTATTGATATAAAGTTTGTCATTATAATAATTTATTTGGCTAAACACAAATTTATATTTTTCATAATTTTAAACATTAATCTTAAACATTAGTAATACAAGCTTAATAAATCAGTAAATCTGTATACGTTTGTACAGACCATTCCCAAGAAAAATAAAAATCTATGTATATATTACACTTAACCCTGATAAATCAGAGAAGACATAGTTGTTTTTATTAAAACCAAAAATATTAAACTAATCTTGTTTGCCAAAGCTTTATCTAAATTATGTGAACTTGAATTCCTAAATCATATCCAAGTTACTTTCTGTAAAAATAAGTTTTAAATCAAGACATTGAAAGTAGCATTCAATTTTCACTTATTTTTCTTTTTGTCTTTTTTTTTTTTCCTTCTTATGGAGAACAAGTTCTCTCTATATTGCTCAGGCAGGTCTTGAACTCCTGGGCTCAAGCTCTCTTCCTGCCTCTGCCTCCCTAAGAGCTGGAATGATAGGTGTGAGCCACCACGCCCAGCTAGATTCAATTTTCTTAATTTCTGGAAATATTAGAAATATTCAATTTATCTAAGTATTTACTAATCTCTAAAATAATAAGAATAGAACCCATTAAGAGATTTTATAATCTAATGATTAATACCATCCTAAGTTAGAGAAATATTACACATTCACACAATGAGAGGTAAAGACCTTTCTGAATTGTAAACACATATGCATGCAGGCATAGAGAGAGCTTACAGCTTCAATTCTGAAATTTTAGCCATGGGTCAAGTATAAATACATAATTACAAAACTCATTGGTTCATATCAAAAAGCTGTTCTTTTCACAGCAGGTATGAATCCTTAATTTATTTGAGCTCAATATGGACAGGTAGACCAACAGAAGAGACTAACACATCAGATTGTCAACTCTCATCCAAGAGAGACAGACTTCTTTAAAATCATTAATCTATTTACAGAGATCACCAAATGGTCAGACCACAAAACCAAAAGAAGCCACAATCAGGCCAGGCGTAGTGGCTCATATCTGTAATCCCAGCACTTTCGGAGGCTGAAGTGGGCGGATCGCCTGAGGTCAAGAGTTTGAAACCAGCCTGGCCAACATGGTGAAACCCTGTCTGTACTGAAAATACAAAAATTAGCTGGGCGTCGTGGCACGTGCCTGTAATCCCAGCTACTTGGGAGGCTGAGACAGGAGAATCACTTGAACCCTAGAGGGGTAGGTTGCAGTGAGCCAAGTTTGTACCATTGCACTCCAGCCTAGGTGACAAAAGCAAAACTCCATCTCAGGAAAAAAAAAAAAAAAAAAAAGCCACAATCGGAAATCAAGTGAGTTCTCACAAGGAATCAAAGTCAAGTCCCTGCCATGCTGCCAATGGGCATGGGTCCCCAGAGTGCATGAGTTGAGAGCCCAGCAGGAAGAGTCAGAACCACCCCTGGTCCTCAGAGCACCCATCAGGAATGGAGCACAAGGGCTCCAACAGGCCTCCTTGCCTGGGTGGAACAGACGGAGATCTGAAAGCAAGATATGATCCTATCCAAGTCATGGCACCAAAGCTGTGAAAGACAAATGCAATAAAAAGATAAGGATATGACTTTATTCAGGCTCTTGCAATTGGGAGAACATTCATGAATGGAGACTATCTCAAAGAAGAGGGAGAAAGCCTGGAGTTTTGAACAGGAAATCTTGAGAAAGGATGGACTGGAAGTCTATGGGATTTACAAGAGAAGGCATTCTTATTTTGCAATATGTGATGGCAATGTGACCCTCTGTGATGTGCCATTTCCCAGGACACAGAAGCTGGGGATATTTCTTAACTGTTAAACTCTAAGGCTCAGACAAGTCTCAGCATTCTCACCCCCTCACCTTCTAGTATATCTCAGCTGGTGCGGGAGTTTAGGGTTTGCAGTAGGTACAGAGGCAGAGCTGTATAACTTGGAAAAGTTACTAAAGTGATCTTGATTACACTGTCTTCCAAATCAAAATCACTTATCTATTTAATAAGTTCCTTAAAGTCAGCAATTATATAGTTATATCACTTTGAACATTGGAGTTACTTAATTTCTCTCAGCATCCCTCTCCTACTCAGCAAAATTAGGAAGTTGTAGACACGAGAATGTTCATTGTATTTTTATTTATAAAACCAAAAGACTGAAAACAAGCTAAATATGTGCCCATGGGAGAACGAATGAATAAAATAATTTATATTCACACAATGGGCAGTTTAAATAATCTGATGTACACACATTATCACAAATATATCTTAAATATAACATGTTAAGAAAGAAAATTAGAGAATGATACCAACAGTGCATTATGTATGGAACTTTAAACTCACAATACAGAAACGATGCTATGTATAGTGAATGCATATATACATGAAATCATTTTAAAAATGGATGAGAGTTAGGCTGGTCCAATCCCTGCCACTAGTCACCTGTGGCTGTTGAGTGGTTGGAATACAGCCAATCTGAATTGAGATGTGCTGTGAGTGTAAGTTACACACTAAAAATGGTAACAATAGCTCATTAGCACTTTTTAAATGTTGACTGGTGAAATAATACTTTGGATATATTGGGTTATATAAAGTAATTATTAAAATTAATTCCACTTGTTTCTTTTTACTTTAAAAATGTAATTAACTTTTTATATTTGTTTCAAAACACATTTATTGAAATAAGAATTAATATGTCCCACAATTCTCCCAGTTACATTGTTCAATTCAATGTTGTTTTTATATGTTCACAGGGTTGTGCAATCATTGCTACAATAAATTTAGAACATTTCATCACCCTGAAAGAAGCCTTGTTCTCATTACCAGTCACGCAATCGCCACTCTACTTTTTGTCCCTAAGGATGTACTTATGGATTGTCATTTTATAGAAACGAAATCATACAACATGTGGTCTTCTGTGACTGGCCCAGTTCACTTAGCTTAATGTTTTCTTTTTCTTTTTAAAAAAATATGAAATGTTTCACGAATTTGTGTGTCATCTTTGCATAGAAGCCAGGCTAATGTTCTCTGTATTATTCCAGTTTTGGTTAAACTTTTGATTTTGGAATAGTTCTAGGTTTACAGAAAAATTACAGACAGTACAGGGAGCACTTGCAGTGATATTCAGTTTCAAATAGCACTCTCAGTAATATTCGGTTTCCCCTCTTATTAACATCTTACATCAGTATGGTGCATTTGCCACAATTCATGACCCAGTTGTTTACATTATTACTTACATGCCTATTTTAATTTTTACGTAATTGTACATATTGATGGAATACATAGTAGCATTTTGATACATACAATGTATAATGATCAGATCAAGGTAATTAGCATATCCATCCTCCGAAACATTATGGTTTCTTTGTGCTTGGAATATTCAGTATCCCTCTTTAGCTACTGGAAACTATACAGTATATTATTACTAACTATAGTTATCATACAATGGTGTAGACTACTAGAAATTATTCTTCCCATCTGGCTGTAATTTTGTCATTTAACAAATCTCATCCTATCCCTCCCTTTCTCCCTATTCTTGCCAGCCTCTAGTATCCTCTGTTCTACTTTTTACTTCTATCAGATCCACTTTTTTTTTTAGCTTCCACATACGAGTGAGAACATGCGGTGTTTAATTTTCTGTTCCTGTCTTATTTTAAATGTGGCTACTAGACATTTAAAATTACATATGTGCCTCCCATTATATTTCTGGTGGACAGTGCTGAACTAGAAGTTTACATCCCAAACATCCCAAATAACACTTGCAGTGATATTTAAAGGAACTTTTAGTCATGAATAAGGTTGAATGCATTAAAGAAAAATAGACTAGGAGCAAATATGACAAAAATGTTAACAGTTGTTAATTCTGAACTATGATAGTAGAGATGATTGTTACAATGTTTGTCATATATTTTTTATTTCTCAAAAAAGAAAAAGAGTCTCCAAAAACTTGAATTATCTCCCACTCTTATAGTTGACTAGATAAAATGAGCAGTGCACTGGACTTTATTAAAAACTAGCCATGTAGGTTGGGCATGGTGGCCCATACCTGTAATCCAGCACTTTGAGAGGCCAAGGCAGATAAATCACTTGAGCCTGGGAGTTTGAGATCAGCCTCGGCAACATGGTGAAATCCCATCTCTACAAAAAAAAAAAAAAAAAAAAGAAAAAGAAAAAAAAAGCTTGGTGTGGTAGCATGCGCCTATAGTCCCAGCTAGTTGGGAGTAGGCGGGAGGATTGCTGGAGCCCAGTAAGTTAAGGCTGCAGTGAGCAATGATTATGCCACTGCACTCCAGCTTGGGTGACAAAGTGAGACCCTGTCTCAAAAAACAAAACAAAAACAAAAGCAAAAAAACTAGCCATGTAGCTTTAGTCGTCTAATTTTTCTGTGCCTCACTTTTTTCTCCAAAATGAGTACTTGAAAGGAATCTTCAAGATCCTGCCAGCTCTCAAAGAAACCTAATTTGTTATTTATTATACCATTTTGGAGGCCTGGCATAGTAAAAGGTAATAAATATTGTAAAAACACTTGTATTTATCAAAAGAAAAGTTTCTAGTAGTGATGATGACATTGGCATACGTTATTCCATGTAATTAATCCGAAGATAGTTGTTTTAGGAATTTGGTATAATTTTGAATTAATCATCATGAACATCCTGGGCTTGTTTAATTTATTTTTCTGTTTCTATTAAAACATTTGCCTTTATCATGCATCAGGGAACTCAGTACAACAACAGACGTTTATGCAGAATTTGATGATCTATGTTGTTAAGATGTATAATGTAGGTGATATTAGTAGTACATAGGAGTAATTATATTTTAGCCCACCAGAACAATGAAAAAGACCTTCTGTCGACTCTCTATAAAGTATTACAGCATGAATAAACATTTAAAAATATGTTTTAAAACACATATTTACTAAGAAATAAAGCATAAATAGTAATGTGGTCCATTAATAATTTTAAACTTTCAAAATGCAAGTAAATACTCCTCATATGTAATTTTTTTTTTTTGAGACAAAGTTTTGCTCTTGTTGCCCAAGCTGGAGTACAGTGGCATGATCTCAGCTCACTGCGACCTCTGCCTTCTGGATTCAAGGAATTCTCCTGCCTCAGCCTCCCGAGTAGCTGAGATTATAGGCGCATGCCAACATACACAGCTAATTTTTTGTATTTTTAGTAGAAAAGGGGTTTCACCATGTTAGCCAGGCTGGTCTCAAACTCCTGACCTCAGGTGATCTGCCTGCCTTGGCCTCCCAAAATGCTGGAATTACAGACATGAGCCACTGTGCCTGGACATAATATTTTTATTCAAAATATACCCTTCCCAAAGCTACTAGTCATAGCTACATGCTTAAACGTGGGAGAGAAAAAGTGACTTATCTTACTTCTGTCATTTTTTTTTCTGTATATTTCCAAAAATCATCATCTTCTCATTTTATTTTTTCTTTTCTATATAACGAGTATTTGGTTTGGTGGCAATGAGTGACTTCAAAGATATGCAAATATGAAAGCTAGACAAAAATAGAAAACTTAAATGAAGTTCACCTAATAGTAATTTTTATCAAAATATATTCAAAGGACATTTTATCTGGTAAGATAGAGAATCTATACTCTCTGGGCAGATTACACAGAAAATAAAGAATAATCATTTGTTAAGAGTTATAAAATTAATTTATAATTTTAACAGATTAAAAATCAAATTCTAGGCTTTTTGCAAACATATTTAGCAGGAAGAATACACAGAAATGTTTTTCTTATGGATAAACTCATCATAACCAAGCCACCTTTGATAAAATTTTAACAGAGTTTACTGCTTTCTTTCCAGGCTCAAGTATTATAAAGCAAGAGAAATAAATGATTCCTCCTTTCTGAAAACCTTCTACACCTTTCTGTAGCTGTTCATTGTTTGTATTTTTCTATCATCTTTAGGTTTCACATTCTGGAACAGCCAGACCTTTAAGACAAGATCCTTTTTTTATTTTGATAAACAAAAGTGCATTCCATTATGTACTTGGCCACCATATTAATATTTCTCTGTCACTATTGTTCTCAGTGTAGCCTCAAAATTCTTATTAGTGATAACTTTATCAAAGTCGCTGTCAGTCTATTTACATTGCTATGAAGGAATACCTGAGGCTGGGCAATATATGAAGAAAAGAGTTTTGTTTATTTGGCTCATGGTTCTGCAGGCTGTACAAGAAGTATGATGCCAGCATCTGCTTTGCTTCTGGTGAGGTCCTCAGGCTGCCTCCATTCATAGTAGAAGGTGAAGGGGAACTGGAATGTTCAGAGATCACATGAAGAGAGAGGAGGCAAGAAAGAGGGGGAAAGATACCACATTCTTTTCAGTAACCAGCTCTAGCAGGAATCAATAGTTAAGAACTCACTTATCCCTTTCACCCTGGGGGTGTTAATCTATCCTGAGGAATCTCCTCTCAAAACCCAAACACCTCCCACTAGGCTCAACCTCCAAAATTCAGGATCAATTTAAACAATTTCTAAATATAGCTGTATTTTGAAACATAGATTATTAAGCATAATTTTAAGTATATAGCTATATTTAGAAATTACTTGAATGTCCATTAGTTATTTTTTACTTAACATTCGTCTAAGGTTTTAAGTCATCTAGCAATCTTAGATATTATATTCAACTTGATACACTAAAATATGTGTAATATTTATATCATCAGTAAGTATCACTAAGTATTAGTGATGATATAAAAAATTTTCACATTGTTTCAAATTAATTGAACACATATTAACATTTTCATAGTCTCTAGTATTATATAGGAGCAACTGTAACTTTTTCTTGATAAATAATCTGTTAAATATTTATAAAGGTCTGATAGACTAGTTTCTTCATGAGACATTAAATCCTAATCTTATAAAAATGTACTCTTGTATTCTATGCTGATAAAATTTGGGAATGGATACACAGCTGCATTTGTTTGCTTTTTTAAACCCAAATTATTAAACTAAGGATTGTTAAACCTTAATGTATAAACTTGTATTCTATATACACATATTTTTAAGCTGATGAATTAATGGGAAGATTTTTTTTTCTTGAAAGGCTACCACTTTGAACACTTTTCAAAGTTTAACTTCCATATTTCCTATAAATTTTGGAAACATTGTCTCTACAGGTCAATGAGAACAGAGTTCCTCAAATTTAAGGTATATTATAATCTAACTTATTAAAATATCTTTTGGAAGTAGAAAAATATTAAATTCTCAAAAACAGGAGTTAGATGTCTTTCTGAAATACAGACATACCTACATACAATTGTAGCCACGGATCAAAGTAAACATAGAAACAAAAATCCACTGTCCAGATCTCAAAGAGTTGTTCTTTTCCGTGGTGGGTACAAAGTTCTTTTATTTTTTTAGAGACAGGGTCTCGCTTTGCCACCCAGATTGGAATACAGCGATTCATTCATAGCTCACTGCAGGCTTTACCTCCATGGTTCAAGCAGCCCTCTTGCCTCAGCCTTTTAAGTAGCTGGTAGCATACTACCCTGCCAAACTAAGTTTTGTGTTTATTTGTTTTTATTGTCATTTGTTTGTTTGTTTCTGTTGATTGTTTTAATTTTGTTGAGATGGGGTCTTGCTACATTGCCTAGGCTTGTCTCAAACTTCTGGGCTCAAGCGGTCCCTCCACCTTGGCCTCCCAAAGTGCTGGGATTACAGGCAGAAGCCACTGAGTTTGGCACAAAATTCTTAATTCATTTGAGCTCATAGACAAACAGACAGAAGACTAACAGGTTGGATTTCATATTGTTTCTCTTTCCTTTTTTTTTATTTTGACAGGTTCTCCCTTTGTTGCCCAGGCTGCTCTCAAACTCCTGGCCTCAAGCGATCCTCCTGCTTCAGCCTCCCAAAGTGTGGGGGCTACAGGTATGAGCCACTGCACCCAGCCCTATGTTGTTTCTCATCTAACAGAGGAGAGATCTACATCATCCATCCAACACAAATCACCAAATGGCCAGACCATAAAACCAAACTCCCAATCATTACTGCCATCAAATAGTGAATAATTTCTCACTGTGAGTAATCAGGAAAAAAACAAACCACAAAATTAATAGAAAGTAGAAGAAAAGCCTAGAGATACAGCAAATTTAAACCTCTGTGACCATTTGGAAGGAACTAAACAAAACAAAACAACAAAACCAGTTATTGGGCTTAAACAGGTCACTCTTCAAGCCAAGCATTTTATTTGGCTCAAGTGAGTCCCCTTCATAATCTTGGTGAAACAAAATTGGTATATTTCTTTGCCAACTGACCTTTAAAAATATTTTTATTTTGGAATATTTCAAACATATATAAACTAGAAAGGACAGTTTAATAAAATCCATGTGCCCATCACTGAGCTTTAGTAAGTGTCATTCATGCCAATTTTCTTTCATCTAAATCCACATCCACCTTCTCTTTCCCTCTGGATTATTTTGAAGCGAGTCTCACACATAATTCTTCACTTTTCCTTTTATACCTCAGTGTGAATCTACAAAAAGAACTCCTAAAAAAAAATGACTGCATCCCACATCTGCCCCGATAATTTACCATAATCCCTTCCTACAATTAATTAAATTCCAGACAGACTTCAAATGTCAGGAATTGATCTATAACTATAGTCTATGGGTTATTCAAATTAGAATTCAAATGAGTTCTACCTATTGCATTTGGTTGATTAACCTCATAAGTTTCATTGAATATGTGAATTCACCTTGTATTTTGTTATTTACAATCTTACTTTTTATTTGCTGAAGAAACTGGGTCATTGATACCTTAAAATGTCCTATATTCTGGATTTTGCTGATTGTATCACCAGGTTTTTGTTTAATATAGTTCTCAGTCCCCTGTATTTTCCATACACTAGTTGTTATATCCAGATACTTGATTAGATTCCATTTTGATTTATTGGCAAGAATTCTTCATAAGTAGAGTTGTGTACTTTTGTCAGGGGTATGTACTATCTGTCTTTTTTTGTGTGTGTGAAGCTAAAAGTGATCGATGGGTTCAGGTGTTGTCAGCCTGAATCTTTTATAATCAAGCTCCCTTTAAGTTATTTATCTAATGATTTTAGGTTGATGATCAATGACCAGACCAATCATTTTATTAGAAATTGCAAAGTGGTGATACTCTGTCATACCTTTATGATTTATTAGCTGGAATGCTTCTATTAAGAAAAAATTTAAAAAAAAGATATAATAATCTAAGTGTGCTTTAAGAGAATAAATCTGAATTGATAGGAAGAATGAGTAGGAAGGTAAGATACTGGGCATAAAGATATAATTTAGGATTTCTAGAAGTCATGGCTGTGAGGGAATGAATGCCCTGAACAAGGTAATAAGGAGCAGGAGAAACTGGTAGAAAATGGGGCTCTGGAACTGGAGCAGGCAGTAGTATGCCTGACCCATCAGAAGGAGATCAGAGATCCTGATATCTGTGAAAATGTAATACTGACAGTAACAGTGAGGACTAGTGGTTTGGAGAAGGGGAGAGATGAGGATATTATTTTGTCTGTTGTCATCTCTTTGTTAATGCAGGCATTCTTTCCCTGCTGCATTTTCTATTGCTTTGGGGAGTCTGATTTTTAAGAGCTTTACAGTGATTTCTGTCAGTTCCCTCAGGACCTCCTTCATGATCTAATGTTTCTCACCATCTGGAAGTGGGAAGATCTTCCCAACATCTAACCAGAATTTTTATCCCCTGCTTTTGCCTCTCTGAGCTGCAAACACAATCATTTCCAGGGTTTATGGCTAGGCATTTCAATTTTTTTAAGTTTGAGGGACCACTGTGATGACTCAGCTAATTTGGAATTCAGAAGGTTGTCTCTGAGGATCTTTTAAATACATAAACAAAGGCATTTTATTCCATTCCATTGCCCCTACTTAACCTTCTTTTCTACCCCCCTAAAAGATTCTTCTCCCTCCTGTGCTCTTCAATTACAGAGCTGTCACTTCCAAGCCTGGCCCCCTGCTTGAGTAACCTATGTGGACAGTATTTAGTTCTGTGGGTCTTTGCCCATAAATCACTCTCCTACTTTCTAATCATTTATGTTAGTGTTCTTCTAACTTCTTTGAGTTGATCCATATTATTCTGGGATCAATGTGTCCAGGCCTGTATTCAGTATTCTAGAGCAATCTTATCAAAGACACTTAAGAGATTTTTCTCCTTTTTCTCTATTTGGTTACCATGCCATTGGTTTTCTGTTGTTGTTTTTTTGTTTGCTTTGCATTGCCTGCCAATCCATTAATTCCTTGGTGTTCTTCCCTGATACTGAAAAGCCACATTTAACTTAAGATCATAGCATTGAGAAATGAAATACTTTACTTCTGCTTTATTCTGGTTGTGCTGTTGCTTGGTTGAGCCAATAAGTTCAGAGATATTTTATTCCTTCTGTATCACAATGTAAATAATACACCTCTTCCTTAAACACTTCATAGAAATTTAATTTTTTAAAGTAGAACTTTTAAAAACTACGCTAGAGGAGCTGGATATATAACACAATCTCATGTAGAGACTTTCTTGAAAAGTAAACAAATACTTTTAAATGAACAATTCTCTAACCTGTCAAATTTTCATGCCTTGCATTTTTTTAATGTGATGGGCGTCTGGGGGACACTTCTACTTTCATTTCTAATGTATGCAAAGAAAAAACCCAGAGATGGAGCAGTGTATCAAGTTATGCCAATAAGAGGAATTTTTAAGAATAAAGCACAGAATGTAGGATGGGTTGGTCACTTATTTTCCATGGGCTGTGGCTGCTTCTGAGAAAAGTATTCATCACATGGTGGATGTGATTTATGTGTTTTTATTGTTGTAGTGGGCACCCAGTCCTCTGTACCTCCCCACCAGCTGAGATAGGCAGCCACTGAGAAAGAAGGTTTTATATTTGGAGCTGGTAATGGGTGCCGAAGTTTTGGGGCCTCATATCATGTGTTCCATGACACTTCAAACCTTGGAGAAACAATTGGTATCTCATAATACCCATCTTTTGGAGAATCCGTAAAATAGACCAAGTGCCCTTTGAAAAAAGGCAGTGAACCTCTTTTATCTCAGACTGCTTAAAAGAAGCCAGACCATTCACAGCAATTTCAGACACAGCCCAGCCCAAGGGGCACACAATGCAGCAATTAGTCCCTCCTGGTCTCGTGGATAGAGATGGGACTCTGTGTTCTCTAGTTCCTGTGTGGGACAAGCAAACATGTTAAAACATGCCAGATCATGGAATAGAAAATGAGTCAAGTTTTCCACATCCCAGGCCTTGGGAAGCCACCACAGAGCATACAGGCTGATTTGAAGGCCATCATGCTATTCAGTGCACTGGGTGTTTGAAACCGGTAGCCTTGCTGATGTGTGGTTGAACCAATTGTAACTGGTGTGTTGTTAATATTTTAGATATCAGCACTGAAAAAGCATTCTGGCAAAACTCAAAAAGGGGGCATTCTCGAAGTAATTCCTGAACTCTTCAGTCTGCTCATTGAAAAAGGGTATTATTGAATTAGATCTCAGAATTTCCACCTGATAATAGATTTATATTTAGGTCTCAATTTAGCTAAGTGCTCCAGGTTTAAAGAGTGACCCAGTTAATGAAAAGCAGTTATTTGTTTGATTAAGTTTCATTTTCCTGCCTGGTATGTGTTAGTGAATTACAAATATAAAGGACAAGGTACTCTTTCTGAAACGTGTGCTGGGTGGCTTATTTTTTTCCTTACTAAAATCCAGGGTCTAAACAGGGTCATATCTGGGATAAAGAGATCCAACAAGTCCCAAGAGTTATACTTCCCACTCCTCTTTCACCCGCTATTTATAACTCAGTGAATTCTGATTGAAATGAACATCCCAGGAAGCTGATAAGGAAAAAAAATAAATATTGAGCAGTGTATGTGGAAGAAAATGTACTGTGTCGAGAACAAGCCACAACAGATAGTGTTAGCTCCATCTTCTAGCCGGGGACTGGAGAGGGAGGAAATACAGGATGTGTTCTGGAGCCATTCCTCCTGTCCATGGCTGTGCATATCACTTCACACCTCCACTGACTCTACCACAGAAGCCAGGGTCATTTCCCAGATTTACTATTGAAAACCCATCCCCAAAGTGTAGCTAACACCTGTTCAATGAGTAAGAAACCTCTAATAGCCCCAAGTTTCACCCTTTTGAAATACATTTTCCAACTCAGTCACTAACTGGTAATTCTTTATTTGACCTCCTATCCCACTTGTTTTGCCTAAGTTAACGTGCCCTAAAGGGCCAAATCTGAAACTCTCACAGAATCCTCTCTTCCATTATTCTCAAAAGCCCAGATAAATTGAAGAAACAAGATGATCATATGCATAATTCAGATTATACTCTCACAGTGAGGCTAGGGATGGTGGTATGGGATGTATTGCAAAATTCTTTAAAAAGATTGGATTCGTGATCCAAGTGCTTTCCTTGCTTTTCAGAGTATACCTGGATGAAAAGCTCTGTGGTAGAGATGGAAGGTCATCTAGCACTTGTCATGACCTGCTTAGCAAAAGAGTCTCAAAGTATAGTCTGTCCCCAGCAGGTACCTGTTAATACGTTCCCCCTGAGTCTGAAAATGCCAGAAATTTGTTAAAGCTTGTGACTCATCAGTAACAAACTGTAGAGACAATTAGCTAAATTCATCTAATTTGCTGAAATTCACAGTTAGGATTTTAATTTGCAAGTCGAGTGGCTGCAGCTGTTTGCTTTTCAATGTATGTTAAGCCTTTAGGATGATATCTTCTCTGTAATAATTTAACAGCATTGAGTTGAAGCACAATTCCCACAACTTCATTGGGCCTAAGTGTTCTATGCTCAAAACAGTATTGTTAAAATAATAAAAGACCCAGGCCGTCAAAAGGACCATCTGGACCATCCAGTGGACCAAAAGGACCACTGGAGATAGTTTGACTTGATCCAAAGTGATAATCTCAGGTCATGTTGTATTAGAATAAGGACACTTGGTGAGGTTGCCAGTAAGTGATGCTGTTGCATTAGAACATAAGTTGTCCAGGGTATAAAGTGATGAATTCTCTAAGGTTCAGCCTATGAAATATACTAAAGTGCATACTTTTAGTGCTCATTTGCCTTTCTCATTAATATCTATGGAAGTTACATGAAGCAAGCAAATAATCACAGTTTAAGAGCCAAGGCAAATTGCTATCTTCTCATTACATTACATATAAGAGGGCTATCCTCTGTGTGATGAGAAATGAAGCTACGATTGTAGTCACATTTTGAACAGCTTTCAAAACTTTGCTTGGAAGCAATCCTTGAGGTTTTCCTCTCTTTGGAAATTTTTATAGCAAAGAGTTAAGGTTTTGATAGCAGTAACCACAAGAGCATAAGAAAACTTGATTAGCGTTTGTGTATCATCTACTTATATTCTTTATTTGTGATGGGGTGTTTTCGCATTTTTTTGTTTGTGTTTGAGTGTGTAGATGTATATACATCTAACAATATAGGTACAAAAACATCCAGAGCACTTTAACAAGAAATCCCCATCCATTGGGAACACGTGGATGGGTGTTTCCCATTCATCTCCATGTGTTGTCTATGCAACTACATCAATCTGGCCACAAAACCATCGGGTTTTTAAAAAATAGATACTGGCTGTAACAACAGTTAAAAATAGATGAGCAGAATAGGTTTTTCCATAACAAACTTGTGATCAGGTAATCTGTAAAGTTAAAACAAGTGTCAGAAGAACTTCTGACATAATAGACCATCATTTATTAGCAAGCAATTACATAATTCATAGAACTGTGTAATAAATAGGGTAACTGGCTGTCTCCCTTTGCCTAGAACTGTCCCAACTTTGGCACTAAAATCTCAAGTCCAAGAAACACCTCAGTCTTGAGCAAACTAGGATCTTTGGTTATTTCATAGGCAATCTTTTCTTTGTTCCCTAACCAGTCTTCAGGGCACAGATTAGAGGACTGGCACCAGATTACAGCATTAGACCGCTAGAGAATCGACCACTATGAATGAATGCTTTATATGAGGTTTATAAAAAAAATCTGAAGATGCAGTTAAGCTTATAGTTGGCATATTGTGGACATAGCCCTCTGAGCTGTCAGCTGGACACAGAAACACAGGACTGTGGCCTCTGGTGCCATTATTAAGGGTAAATTTGAAGAATCTGCTAGATTCCTTTTCATGCAAGAATGGAGTATCTCTAAAATATTTTAGTTTATCCATAAATCTTGAAAATCACTCATTTCGAGGTGAACTCATTTTGGAACCTATTATATAATTCGTATTGATTAGTGATTACACTTTAACCAAAGAAAGTCCCTTTCTAATACTCACTGTTCTGTATTTTTAATGTATAATTCTGATCTCAATAGCTTTTGGGTTACAAGTGGTTTTTGGTTGCATGGATGAATTATACAGTGGTGAAGTCTGAGATTTTAATGCACCTGTCACCTGAGTAGTGCATATTGTACTCAATATGTAGATTTTATCCCTCACTTCCCTCCTACCCTGTCCTTTCTGAGTCTCCCAAGTCCTCGCTTAGAATAATGGGTGAGAAACCCAATACCGTTCGTTCTTACTTATAAGTGGGAGATAGGCTATGGGTAGGCAAAGGCATACAGAATGGCATAATGGATTGCAGAAGACATTATTTCATTCTTTTTGATGGCTTAGTAGTATTCCATTGTGTATATATACCACATTTTCTTTATCCACTCATTGGCTATTGGGCACTTGGTTGGTTTCATATCTTTGCAATTGTGAATTGTGCTGCAAGAAATATACAAGTGTCATTACTTTATTTTCAAAAGCCTCTACTATTGATCACCAGGGCAGTTAGTTGTAGCAGCCTCAGGTTTTCTGATTACACACCTGCTCATCACCACTAGAGTGTGGCGTAAAACTAACCCTATGCATTTATACAACACTCTGTATGATCAAATATTTTAGAGCTGAAATACCATGTGCTTCGATAAAATCTGAAGAAAATCTATGGACTGAGAAACTTGGGACAGTATACTTTCTTTTCGGTTTTGTTTTGTTTTGCTTTTGAGATGGCGTTTCACTCTTGTTGCCCAGGCTGGAGTGCAATGGCATGATCCTGGCTGACAGCAAACTCCACCTCCCAGGTTCTAGCAATAATCTTGCTTCAGCCACCTGAGTAGCTGAGTTTACAGGCATGTGCCACCACACCCGGCTAATTTTTTGTATTTTTAGTAGAGATGGGGTTTCTCCATGCTGGTCAGTCTGGTCTTGAACTCCCAACCTCAGATGATCCGCCTGCCTCAACCTCCCAAAGTGCTGGGATTACAGGCGTGAGTCACCATGCTCGGCCGGGACAGTATACTTCCTAAGGACAGAAAATCTAAAGAACTATTTGCTAACAACTTTTTCACAATGTTCAGGCTGTCTTATAACAATAGCAAATTTCAACAGAAAGGAGGTCAACTCAGTTTCTCTAGAAATAATAAGGTTAAACTCATGCCATTCTAGCAAAACATTGACCTACCAGAGTTAAGGTTTTGGGGAATGGCGCTTAAATTTTAGTCCTTCTTCTATCTCTTAACAAGCTCTATAATTTCAATAAGTCATGTCACGTTTTTTGAATTTTTGTCATCTTTGTTGTAAAGAGTGGCTGATCTTCAAAGTCCTTTCTAGGTCTTTTTTTTTTTCTTTTTTTTGAGAAAGAGTTGCCCAGGCTGGAGTGAGGTGGCACAATCTTGGCTCACTGCAACCTCTGCTCCCCAGGTTCAAGCAGTTCTCCTGACTTAGCCTACCAAGTAGCTAGGACTACAGGCGTGTACCACCATGCCTGGCTAGTTTTTGTATTTTTAGTAGAGAAGTAGTTGATAGTTCAAGACCAACCTGGGCAACGGGATTTCACCATGTTGCCCAGGTTGGTCTTGAACTACCATCCTCAGGTGATCCACCTGCCTCGGCCTCCCAAAGTGCTGGGATTACAGATGTGGGCTACAACACCTGGCCTTCTAGCTCTTTAAAGTGTCCAAAATGTAGATTATAATTCCAAGTATTCCAATTTTTTACTTTAAGTTTGAGAGAGATAATTAGCTTTTCCTGTGTTTTGCCTGCATTAAATAGAAATTTGGCTCACTTTTACACTGCTAGTTCTTCAGCCGCTCTCTTTTGACTTTGGAAATGCTAGATGATTTCTCTGAAGCAGAGAATATACCCATGAACTCAGGGGCATTTTGCAGCATCTTTCAAGAGTCTAAGTCATTTAATGCTTAAGAATGGGGAGCATATTGTGATCACGGAAGGAACTTCGTACAGACCTTCGAGTGTGTGTTTACTTCATATTCGAAGACAATGCCCTAAATAGTCATTCCCTAGGAATGCAGATCTTTCAGCTCTGGCATTAAATTTCTCTAAATGGAATTTGCTATACAGATAAAGCACAAAACACAGCAAGCTTTGACTGTGAGGACATTTCCTTTGATAAAACACACGCAGAAAAAGTCAATGAGAATAATATTATTTAGCCCCATGTTTATGTGAGAGCAATGATTTTTATAATGTAAGGTGAAGATATCCAAACCAATTCTCTAGAATATTTTAGTTGAATTTTCAACTGATGTGCTGCCTTAATCTGACATCTAAATCAAGTGAGGCTGTACACTTCAGGACACAAATTAGAGGACTGGCACCAGACTGCAGCGGTTAGACTGCTGGAGAATCGATACAGGCCATTTAAGCATTAGGATTGCCTATGTTTCATTTTTGACACTGAACTTTATGCTTATTGAGTGGGGGAGCTTTAACTCTATGGTGGCAATAAACTCATTAGAAAGTGTCAGCTGGGATTATAACACTTGTTAAATAAATATCACCAGTGCTGACACACAGTCTTAACTCTTTCCTAGGGTGTCTGGATATAAAAGGCGCCTAAGCAGTTTTGAGTATAGTGGGATTTAAAAACAATTTTTCTCTCCCATAGACTTGCCACAAGTGCTTGAATTCCATTATTAGGAAGAAATGCCTATGAGTAGAAGACTTATTTTTTCTAGGAACCTCTAACAAAATGATATGCCAGCTAACAGCTAAGAGGATTAGCTCAATGTAGTCTTGTTGTAATGAAACTCTAATTAGGTATCTGGGAATCCTGTGTTAGACAAACGCTCATACTGATAGGTTGTTTTCAAGAAATATGGCCTCTTCTTCATAGCATGTTCTCCAAAATCACAAATATTTTAAAAGCAATAGACTGAAATAACCACTGGCAAAACTATGATGAATGGAGTCAGAGGAAGTAAAATGCTGGGTAGCAGGACCTTGAGAAATGCCCTTTATAAAATATACTTGTGCTTCTTCTAATCAATGGCTCAGCTCTGTCCCTGTCTCAAGTTCTCAATCACAGCTCTGGTTTTCCTGAACTACATCTTTTTGATCCATAAGCAGAACAGAATCACTGCACAGGAAAGCAGTTGGGGCCAGAGATGAGCTTTGTCTGCCACACTGCCTGCTCTAGTGTTGAGTGTTTACTCAGCAACTGCGTTCCCGCAGAGTCAACTGAGATTTCATCAAAGCTTTGCTTTCAGCTCTTCTCTGGGTCCAAATGAATAAAACTCTCCCTTCTGAGTAGAGATTCTTTTTAAATATCATTGGTTAACTTTTAAATCGCTTTTTTTATTTTTATTTTTTGGAGGGAGTATTGCTCTGTCACGCAGGCTGCAGTGCAAAGGTGCGATCTCGGCTCACTGCAACCTCTGCCTCCTGGGTTCAAGCGAGTCTTCTGCCTCAGCCCCCTGAGTAGCTGGGATTACAGGCACAGGCCACCACACCCGGCTAATTTTTGTATTTTTAGTAAAGACAGGGTTTCACCATGTTGGCTAGGCTGGTCTCAAACTCCTGACCTCAGGTGATCCACCTGCTTCGCCCTCCCAAAGTGCTGGGATTATAGGCATGAGCTATTGCACCTGACCAATGTTTAAATAGCTTTAAACTGTGACCCAGATTACCTTTTGTGTTCCATCATTACTGGGTGGGGCTCTTCATCTGCCCCTTCCAGCCAGTTAACCTCTCCTACCTGTAAACAATGTATTTACTGTTTATTTTCCAATAACTGCTGTTCCTTATATAAAATATCTTACAATAGACAATGAAACAATTTGTAACTATCTTAGTCCTTTAGATGTCTTCACATAGTTCACATAATGGGTCACAGAATTCTAGCAGGATCCATAGTTTATGGGCGCACTGTGTCATGTTTTTTCTAAGACAAATTAGAAAGCTGGGTCATTAGGATCAAGGCAAGTTGTTTAATCACCCAAATTATACTCCTGCAATCAACCCATTGTCAAGAAATCTAGTAGGTGTGCCCTGTTGGCCTAGAGAAGGCAGATGCTGAGCCCTAGGCTCTTAGCCTTACCACAGATGAACAATTTAATGCCCTCTTCTGGGAACTGTGCATCTGAAAACTTAGAAATATTTAACTGTCTCCAATAATGAATTAACCTGGAACAATTCCTTGTTTAATAAAAAAGTCCTGAGTTTTAATGAAAAAGAATGAAGCCATCTACTAAAAATGTTAAGCCATGCAAAGCACTTGGAAGAGAACCTTGCCTGCAGTAAGTGCCTGTACTTATTATACTCTACCTGATCCCTTAGCAGGACTCCCTTCCCCTCTGGTCATCCTCCCATCTTCTCTGGCCTGCTCTCTTCCCAGAAAAGAGGACTTCTATGCAGGACTACATTACCCAAATTCCCTTGCCAGTTTCAGTTTGGGGAGAGCCAATGGGAGGAAGCACCAGAGAACCAGTAGGCGGGAGAAGAAAGACTAGGGAACTTCCTTCCTGCCCCCTCCGACTTCTGCCTCCCTCACTGGCAGCAACCCAACCCCTCCATTGCTGACCTCTGCCCACCTCCACCTGTGGTCCTTCCTCTGCTGCAGCAGTGACACTGTTTTCTTCCTTTGTTCTTCCAACCCCAGGTAAGTTAATGTCTTGCCTCTTTTGCTGGTCCTTGGATGCTTCAACGTGCCATTTTTTGTTCCTTAATGCTGCCCAAATCTCTGTAAGTAGGCCCTTCACTAAAGACTACTAACTTATATCAGTGGTTGTCAACCCTTGCTGCACAAGAGAGCTTTTGAAAACTACCAGTGCCTCCCCTGGCATTCCCAGAGATTATTGTGACTGGCCAGGGTGGGGCCTGGGCACTCGTATTGTCTAAGAGCTCTGCAAGTCATGAAGCGAGAGTTGACAGTCACCTGAGTGAACTCCAGCCTCCTGCCAAGACCCTGACTAATAGAGCTCGGTGAATGTTACCTGCTGTGGTCATTACAACATCTACTGCCACCTTTATTTCTACTGTGCTAATATTAATAGTTTGCCCTAGTTTACAGAGAAGGAAACTTACACAGAGGTTAAGTAATTTTCTGAAAATCACATGATTTTTAAGTTAGAGTTTAATTTACTTGGTTGAAAAGCTCATGTTCTTTCTCCTTATTCTATGATATCCTTCAAAGATCAGGTCTTCTGGGATGTTAATGTGTATATGAAACACTTGGGGATCCTGATTAAGTGGAGCTTATGAGGCAGCAGTTCCGAGATTCTGCTTTTCTGACAGCCTCCCAGGTGTCACCAATACTGCTGCTTCAGTGACCTTCCTTTGAGTGTCAAAGGTGTAAACAATTAGCCACTTTTTTTTTCTTTCAAACCTTCAAAAATTCCTCGCCTATCCTCATCATTTTCATCTGATGATCTTGTGTCCTACCTCACTGAAAAAGGTCTCTAAAGAGATTCTGCCAGACTCCCAGTCACATCTACCCACTTTCCCGCATTTCCCACATACTCTACCTTCCCACCAGTAGCCATAGATGAAATATTTGTACTCATATCCAGAGACATTCCATCCAGCGCACCAGATCCCATCTGCTCTTGCTTACGCAAGAGTATGTCTTCATGAATGCTCTCCAGTTTTGCATCATTATTTGTCCCTCCATCCTGAATTGTTTCCATCAGCATAACATGCAAATATCATTTTTGTCATCTTAAAAACAAGAAACTTAGTTTGAGTTCATCTCCTGCCACCAACTTCCACTCCAGATTTCATACTTATTTTCAAACAAATTACTCAAATTTTTTTTACATTGTTTTTTGGTCCTGAACTGTGTTTTTCATTGTTAGACTGACTCCACCTTAACCAGCTCTTGTCAAGGTCATCAATGAGATTCATGTTGCTAAATCCATTGGGCATTTCCAGTCTTCACCTTTTCATCAGCAATTGGTACATTTACAACTCCCTCCTCCTTGATAGGGTTTCTGTGCCTTGGTCTTTAGAACACCACATTCTCTTGTGTTTTCTTCCACCTCACTAACAATTCATCTGTCTTCCTCACTGGTTCTTCCTCTTATCTCTGACCTCTTTGGCAAGCTCCAGGGCTCAATCTTTGGTTCTCTTTTCTATCTACATTTACTTTGTTGATAACATCCTATAGCAGCATAGCTTTAAATAGCATACATATGCCAAACTTATACCTCCATCTCAGATCTATCCAAACCCGTAAATCCAGCATCCTATGAAACATCTCCACTGGAATATCTAATGGACATTTCAAACATAACATGCTCAAGACTGGACTTCTGATTTTCTTTCCTAAATTCATTTCACTTAGAGTTTTCCCCCATCTCAGCTGATGCACCTCCATCCATCCAGTTGCTAAGGCCAAAAATCTTGAAGTAATCCTTGACATACCTCTTTTTTTCATGCCTCATGTCCAAGCTAATATGCATTCCTATTGACCCTTCAATATATATCCAGAATGTCGTACTTCTTACCACCTCTATTACTGATAGCATCCTTTCCTAAGCTCCTTGCTTGGATTTTTTGCAGTAGTCTCTAAAATAATTTCTTGGTTCCATACTTGTTACCTAATGAAGTCTATTTTGGAAAAGCACAGAGTGACCCTTTTAAAATGTGAGGTGATTCATATGGCTTCATTGCTTCCTATCCTGTAAAAGCTTTCATTTCACTCAGAGAATAAGCCAAAGTTTTTATATCAGTTAAAGGCATCTACATAGCTGCACCCCCCAGCACCCGCTCCCCCCTCCACACTCTTCTTACCTTTCCCAGCTTTACTTCTCTGGGCTCATATCCTGCTATTTTCCTGCTTAATCATTTCTCTCCAGGCATATTGGCTTCCAGGATGTTCCTTGGACTTTCCAGGAATGTTCTTGCCTTTTGCCTTTGCACTGGATTTCCGTTGTCCCTAGAATGTTGTTCTTTGAATATCTGTGCGCGTAGCTTTTACATTGCCTTCAAGCTTTCACTCACATGTCAGCTTCTCAGTGAGGCTTATCCTGATTATCGTCTTTAAAATTGCAACTGTCCTCCATCCAGTAATTCTCTCTGGCTTCCCTGATTTTCATGACTCTGCTAATGTATAGATATATATATTTGCAGTATGCAATCTTCTTATTTATTATGCTTGATAATTATTACCTGGAGTATAAGTTTTCAGCAGAACAGGAATCCTTGGTTTTTGTTTTCTAACATTTTTAAAGTACCTAAATGAGTGTCTGGCACATAAATATGCTCAAAAAATTTGTTGAAAAAAAAGTGAAGGACAGTTGTTTGTTACAGTTTTAAGATGAAAGATAATAGAATAAACTTTGACAAGCGCTGAGGGTATAAATATTTTAAGTGTAGTAATGAGACTCAGAGATAACACACAAAAAATACAAACAAAAGTTTCACATCTTTCTAGACCTAGGAAGAGACCTAGTCATTTCTTTGGACTTCTGGCTATTTAAGAGTGGGATCCATTGACCTGTGAAAAAATGTCTAAGTTTTGCCCTTATGCAATATCTCAGTCAAAGTAAACAACTATTTCCTGTTTTCTGTGCTCAACAGCATTTGCCAGCATTTTATAGGATGAAAAAATGTCTCATGGCATGGAATTTAGGCTATTGACAGACTGCATAGGGGAATCTAGAGACGTTGAGGTGATGTTCAGCATTTTACTGCCCAGAGCCCTTGAGGTAATGTTCTCAAGAAGAATCAATAACTAGAAGCTAACTAAATAGCTTTGTTCTCCTCAAACATGGACCTGGTTACTTTATCAAGGAAACAGATGTTTATTGCTTTCAGGCAGAAAATAATAAGTCAGGCAGGTTTACAAGCCCCCTTTTCATCTTGAAAACATTTTTGTCAGCTGCTTTATCCTCAGAGAAAATTACCAAATCAAGCCCTTGAAAGGTAGATGATTAGTGGGTGTCACATGCGGCGTCTCTTTTCTTCTTCCAGATGGGGATATGGAGATGCTGTTGACCTCCCACTTAGGGAAAAACACATTTTTGACAGTAGAGTTGTCTCAGGGCTTTTTCTTGGAGCATAAACACCGTGTAACCATACGCTACAGTAGAAAAGCAGAGGAACCTGGCATGAGGCATTCAGGAAAGCTTAGATCGTGGTTTACAAACAATGCTTGAATAGCTGACACTTATTATGGGGGAGAGAAGAATCTCAGGTCCTCTCCCCAAAAGTAATTTGGAACAAGCTGAATGGGGTCACCTGGAAAGCCGCTTCATCTTTTTTGATTATCCTAATGTTTCAAAAACCAGTTTCTACACCTTTCAGGAAAATCCAAGGCAGAAACATGATGGTTATAATAAATGGTGAGCATCTTTAAAAGTCCAAATCCCAAGTTCAGAGAGCATTCAGTAAGGTTCTTCAAACACAGAGGGATACCTGTGAATCCTCCACCATTCAGTCATTGTAATAAAGATTTTAAAAATGCATGAGGTGACTATGAGAGACAGAGAGTTGCAAGGTCTTATGCACCTTTTAAAGTCAGGAAAACCCAGGACCAAATGAGCCTGAGGAATCTATCCTCACCAGCATGCATACATTGGAAACAAGTGGAATGGGAATCTAAGCATGGCTTGCAGATTGAATCAGTATGTGTTCTACACACGTTACGGTGCTTTTTGTATGGGCATACCACTTGGTAAGGTCTATAGGAATCTTCAAGCTAATCTCAGAGTTGGATCAGAGCCAGCTACTAACAGTCAGCTATGCCATCTGCAGCAACCATGCTGTCAGCAGAGTGAGGAGACTCATCCAGTGCTTCCTTTGTGTGTTCTGTTTTATTATCTGTCATTTTGCATGCATGGAGCATACTCCCCGCAATATAGGTAACCGCTTGAAGGTGATGGGAAAGCATGCGATTTGTACATAGTGATAGCTTTGTGCTTAGGAGTGCAGGAGAGAAGAAACTGTAGGGGAGATAAAATCTTTTCTTAGCCATTGCTTGATTCATGGCTGAGACTCATATAAAGAAAGAATAACAAGGGAAAATCATACAAATTTAATGTAAGTTGTACATGACACAGGAGCCTTCTTAAGGAAATGAAGACCTGAAGAAATGGATAAACCTGTGTATTTTTATGCTGAGTCTGATGAAGAAGTGGCCTTGGAAAAGAAGCATGATTAGATAAAGGTCCGTGAACTAATGGTAATAAACTTGGGGAAACTTAACAAGGCCCATTTGTCCATATTCTTCTCTGTGTCCCTGTACCTTCAGAGATAAGGATATTCCTGTCCTCCAGTTACAGCGTTGGTGCCTCGAGAAATAACGTGCTTTGGGAGAGAAGGACCAGGGGAAGATGAGAGTGGCCTTACTTCTTTTGCTATTTTCTCAAATGGCAAGGTGCCATATACAGGAGTAGCATGTCCTGAATTCCATCATTAACTATAAGTAAAGGGCTGAGTCTTATTTTTTAAATTCTATTTGCAAAGTGGGAAATTAAGATAATACCGTCAACACAATGAATGTAAGGATCCAGTGTTGAAGGTGATTGTAAATTCTACAAATATTAGTTTCCCAAGTGACATGTAACTGTGTGGCTCACCGTATAAGTCAGTTACTTACAGTTGTTCATCTGATTTTCTCAGTCTTTGCTGAACCATCTCAATCATGTTTTGTTTTCTTAAGAAATTGGGTTCTCAGGTGGGGAGGGAAATCATGAGGGAATTAGACTGCACCTCTGTAGTACAGACATTATATGCCTGTTGCCTCTGCTTATCTAAATATTTTACTTTCATGAACTTCTACAAAGTTTTTCCAGGGCTACTTGGTACCTTCTTCTCCTCCATACCCCACTAACTATGCAAATTGATGCCTCTGAATAGCATCAAGCATGGGTATTTCATTCGGTTATTGCCTCTAGAGAAGTACACTTCCATGGATGTTTTAAAGGGCAATAGAATATTCTCATGGGTTTAACACCTTGGGCTTCAATTTTATATGCATTATTTTTTAGTTTTTTTACAGTTCTCATTCATGCCCTTAGGGATCAAAATACTATTTGCCACCTGCAGCAGTGATTATCTTAGCAGAAGGGACATTAGAGACATTTGTAGAACCCAAAATGATGCCTTTCAGGAAGTTACACTCTTCACCAGCAGGATGTTGCCACCGGTTTAGTGTATATAGACAGGACATTAGGAAAAGGAAGTTAAAAATAGATGAGGCAAAAAATCAAATTACTTCTCCAGCAACCATTACCATGGAACCAATCACAAGGATAGGATATAAAATAGAAGCACGCACAGAAAGAGAGGTAAATGAACAGAAGATATAGGTAAGTGGTTTCAGGCCAAGATCTTTCTTCTGAACAAGTTTCTTGTCAAGGTCTCACATCTTTTAAATAATTTGTTTTTCTGTTTTGTCTTAGTACTGATTCTTTTAAGAAGAGCAGTAGTGGTTACAAAGTTGTAATTATTTGCTGAAGTTTTCTTTAAAAAATAGTGTAGAAGGCCATACTGGTGATTATAACTTCTTGTCATTAATAAGGAATATATCAACTGATCTTATAAGAGCTTTTCTTTTCCTGGACAGTTCTGTGGTCAGCCAGAACTTGCCATAAATAACTTGTATAGTTTTTGGTCATTTTCCCTAACACAATATTGAGGACTTTTTTGCTTGTTTGTTTCAATTTATAAGATACTCTTTTAAAAAATATACTTTAAGTTCTAGGGTACATGTGCAGATCGTGCAGGTTTGTTACATAGGTATACATGTGCCATGGTGGTGGTTTGCTGCATCCTTCACCCCATCATCTACATTAGGTATTTCTCCTAATTCTATCCCTCCCCAATCCCCATACCCCTGCTATTCCTCCCCCAGCCCCCCACCTGGCAGGCCCCGGTGTATAATGTTCCCCTCCCTGTGTCTGTGCATTCTCAAACACCCACTTATGAATGAGAACATGCCACGTTTGGTTTTCTGTTCTTGTGTCAGTTTGCTGAGAATGATGGTTTCCAGTTTCATCCATGTCTCTGCAAAAAACATAAACTCATCATAAAATACTTTTTAAAATGTGAGACAGGGTCTCTTTCTGTTGTTCAGGCTGGAGTGCAGTGGCAAAATCACAGCTCACCACATTCTCAACCTCCTGGGCTCAAGCAATTCTTCCATCTCAGCCTTCCCAGTAGCTGGGACCACAGATGTACATCACCATGCCTGGCTAATTCTTGTATTTTTGGGGTTTCACCATGTTGCTCAAGCTGATCCTGAACTCCTGACTTCAAACAATCCACCTACCTCTGCCTCCTAAGGTGCCGGGATTTATACTGGTGAACCACTGCACCTGGCCCATAATCTTAATGAAATTTTTTCTGGATGCAAGAGAGTCAATAGTGGGCACTGGAAATCTGTAAAGTAACAGTAATAGTTTATATTTCTGCAGGATTACATTCTAGAGCTCTATAGAGTACCTTTCCTAATCTTCCCTCCAAAAGCTGGATAAAGTTGATTTTTTTATAGCTGAAAAATCTTGATTAATAGTGGCCTGCCTGAACATTTAAAAGCCCATTCTTTATCTGTCTTCACCTTTCTTTCTTAGGTGATAACTTCTTTTTTAGAGAAAAAATTTATAGAATGGAAAGTTTAATAAAGCAGCTTTTTATATCCCATTGTCTCACACTGGGTCTCTTTCAGTCTCCCTTTGCTTTTTACACCTATCACTGAAGTTCCTTTCCATTTTCACCTTTTCCTTTCCAATTTGAGGACAAGGTTAGAAAGAAAGTGGTATAGGACACCTTATGCTATAGCCATGAATAATAAGATATTTCTGGGACCTAATTAAACTAAAGAGCTTTTGCATAGCAAAAGGATCAGTCAGCAGAGTAAACAGACAACCCACAGAGTGGGAGAAAATCTTTGCAATCTATATGTCTGACAAAGGAATAATATCCAGAATCTATAACAAACTTAAATCACTAAGATAAAAACAAATAATCTCATCAAACATTGGGCTAAGGACATGAATAGACAATTCTCAAAAGAAAATATACAAATGGCCAACAAACATGAAAAAATGTTCAACATCACTAATGATCAGGGAAATGCAAATCAAAACCACAGTGCGATACCACCTTACTACTGCAAGAATGGCCATAATCAAAAAATCAAAAAACAGTAGATGTTGGTGTGTACACTGTGAACAGGGAACACTTCTACACTGGTGCAGGGACTGTAAACTAGTAAAGCCGCTATAGAAAACAGTGTAGCGATTCCTTAAAGAACTAAAAGTAGAACAATCATTTGATTCCCAGTCCAGCTACTGGATATCTACCCAGAGGAAAAGAAGTCATTATTCAAAAAAGATACTTGCACACACATGTTTATAGCAGCACAATTCACAATAGCAAAATTGTGGAACCAACCCAAATGTCCATCAATGAGTAGATAAAGAAACTGTGATATGTGTGTGTGTGTGTGTGTGTGTATAAACACATATATAAAATACACACACACACACACACACACACGTATATATATATATGTTGGAATACTACCCAGCCATGAAAAGGAATTAACAGCATTTGCAGTGACCTGGATGAGATTGCAGACTATTATTCTAAGTAAAATAATTCAGGAATGGAAAACCAAGCATCATATATTCTCACTGGCATGTGGGAGCTAAGCTATAAGGTTGCAAAGGCATAAGAATAATACAATGGATTTTGCGGACTTGGGGGAAAGGATGGGAATGGAACAAGAGGTAAAAGACTAAAAATATGGTGCAGTGTTTAATGCTTAGGTGATGTGTGCACCAAAATCTCACAAATCAGTATTAAAGAACTTATGTAACCAAATACCACCTGTACCCCAATAACTTATGGGAAAAAATCTCCTTAGAAGAGATATTTATTGGATTTAGTAAATCTAGAAAAAACATTTTTTAAGGAAAATTAACACTACCGATGTTGGTTAAAGAGAACATATAAAATTTATATAAGTAAACATAGAATGGGAAAAAATTTTTAAATTTTGTCCAAAATTACTGCTGTTTAGGGTTACAGATGAAGTCTTTCAGTCTTTGGAGGATAGATAACAGAATATATATATAGTGTTTTAAAATACAGGGACAAAAAATAGAAGTGTGATGTTAAAACTTGACCAAGTATCACACAAAAGGAAACTTCAGGCAAATCTCACTGAAGAACCTTGATGCAATTGACCAAAGCCAACAGCAATGTGAAAGTTGTGAACAGTTTATATTAACTTTTATGTGAATACCCAAGTTATAAAAGCAAAAAGGTTTATTATTATAAAGCTTTTTATCACTGACTTCATAGAGTTGATTATTATGTAGCCAAGTTTTATGAACCATGAGGTTGCTTTGGTGATTAAGACAATATGAAGGAGGGGACCCTAGATCACAATTGCAGTCACATAGAAGAGAATTGAAAAAAAAAAATCATGATTCAAACAGAAAAACCTTTGCCAGTGGATGAAAGCTTTTCACAGTTTGCCTTATAATTCTTAGGTTAAACTGACCCAGAAGCCTGCAAAAGAAAGCATAGGGAAAGTTTGTCTTCTTAGTCAGCAAAATGTAGTAGTCCACCATCTCTGGCACAATAATTGTTTGCATTCTTTACGTGGCAATTGTTCACTTTGGGAAGCTTTAATTTGTGACTTATTTTCAAGAGTTGGAGGTCTTGGTTTCCATTCTGTAATTGCCGTTGGGGACATTGTGGCAGGGGTTTTCCTCACGTTCTCAAAATGAATGACTGCCAACTTGCTTGAGGATGAGTTTAAAAACTGATAACACATTTCTTTTTTCTCCTATAATGTAGCCTCCAAGTTATTTGGCTTCATAAGACAGTAGGGACTGTTCTCTCTTTAATTTCTGGAAGACAGTTTAACTGAGGATTAAACAAAATTAAACCATAAAAGATTAAATTACAGGGCTGCTTGGTACAATTAATAGGTGAATATGCTCTTTTCACTAACATGGAAACAGAGTATGGCAGATTTCTACAGCTTTGTCATTGAACTTTTTCTTCAAAGAGTACAACTGTTCAATAAAATATATTTTGGGAAACCTTAGAAATATTCCAGTAAAAGTTAAGAACCGTAGAAGCATGTTGGATATCTCTATTTTTAATTATTATTTCTGAAGGGCTGGTACAATACAACAAAATAAGGAATTTAATGATTCAGTTTTTTTTTTTAAAAGATAACATTTTCATTTGAAGTTTGTGCTTTTTCTCTTATAAAATGCAAAAGAATGAACTAAAACACTATTAAAATTTATAAAAGAAATGCAAAAGAACATTACTATAACATACAACCTGTCCTACAAAAGATTACAAAGTAAAACAAAAACTTTAAAGCTCCCTTTCTGACCTTCAGATGAGCAGTTGTTTTAAAAGAGAAAAATGTAAAAATCAACTTTTGATTTGGTGAAGACTCGTTAAAAATTTCATAAAATGATTTTTCTGGTGTTCATATACCCACTTGGTGGACTCTGTCATATCACAGATTAAGTCTGCCAAGTTCAACATCATACTCTTTATTAAAAATCTCTCTTTTCTGGCTAAGAGTAAGCACTTCTTAGAATTCTTCATTTTCATCACCAGCACTAGCAATGGTTTATTTCTCCCATAAGAGCCATTTTTCAAAAATATATGAAGTTTTTATCACTTAAGAACAGCTACTGCTCATGAAAGAGAAGAACAGAGTTAAGATGAGCCACTTACAGGATAAGAAGAAGCCAGCTCACTGTTCATAAGTAGTGGTATTGGGACAGGCTTCCACATATCAGTCCATTAGTTTTTACAATTAAAATCCATGCCACCACAAAACTACACATCACTCTATGGCATGAACCCTTGAGGTTGCCTCTGAAGAATACAAATTGTGTTATAAAATCCCGGAATGCCAAGGGTCTACTGAACTACAAATAAAAACCATAATAATACTTGCCAACAAGAAGGTTAGGTTTATCATTTTTACATAGTCTAAAAGCATTTCACTCTAGGTCATTTAGAATTAACTCATTCTAGCTAAAAATATCACACAGCATGTATCATTTTTGCCACCTATTAAAAAGTGTAAGTAAATATCTGAAATTTGTGAGAGATTGTGTACTCTAATAACGTAACATAAATGCATTCGGCAATGAATAATGCATGGGCATCTTCAAAATAATAGTGTGTGGCAGATTATAGATCATCTAACATTAAATAATTCATCTGCTTTACTGCCCTTACATCATAGGGTTATGAGAATCTTTTAACACATTAGGAAGCATAGACACTAAGAAGTTAACTGGCCTTTCTAGGGCTTCATGGGAAACTATTGAGAGATGGAGAATGAAATATCAAAAATTCTAAGCTTTAAGCCATTTCCTCTGTTCTTTAGATTTCCATTTCCTGATTAGAAAATTTTCTAATTTTAGCTGATTAAATATTCTTGATCTGCTACTGAGATATATTTAAAGCAGAAGCAATATGCAGACTTAAATACAGAAGTAAGAAGGTAGCAAATCATTTAAGGTCAATCAAAGTGCCTGGAGGTTGCATGTAATTATTGCATGGGGAAAGGGAATCTCCCTTAGCCTTGGAGATCTTAACTGAGACCCAAAGTACTGAAGTAAATCACCCACTGGAACTGAATGCTTCATTTATTTGGGAGGCAATTCAGAGCAAGCAGAATGAAGCCTGTAGAAGGTGTTAATAATCAGCCTGTCACTGTAAGTCATTAGTTACCAGGCCCACTGATAACTGCCCTACCCAAAGGTAAGAAAGCTTAGATATGTATTTAGTGATTCCCATTTTTCATTGTTGAAGATGTTCATAGAACTTCTGTGCCCTGCTCCTCCGTACCTGTCCTATTTGAGCTTAACATGTTCCAGTGGCCAGAAGTAGCTCTCAGAGTGACATGTAGATGAGAAGCTGTGTTTGATGTATGAACCTGCAGATGTATATGGGAACAGTGAAAGCAGAGAGGATGTGGGTGGGAACAGTGAAAGCAGAGAGGATGTAGGTGGTCAGCAAAGGCATTAGCTACAAATCACCTCTGGTACTACCCACATTCACTTATTTTATTTATTTTTTTTTATTTTATTTTTTGAGACAGAGTTTCACTTCGTTACCAGGCTCCAGGCTGGAGTGCAGTGGCATGATCTTGGCTCACTGCAACCTCCACCTCCTGGGTTCAAGCAATTCTCCTGCCTCAGCCTCCTGAGTAGCTGAGACTACAGGCGCATGCTACCACGCCCAGCTAATTTTTGTATTATTTTTTTTAGTAGAGACGGAGTTTCACCATGTTGGCCAGGATGGTCTTCTCTTGACCTCGTGATCCACCCACCTCGGCCTCCCAAAGTGCTGGGATTACAGGCGTGAGCCACCGCACCCTGCCACATTCACTTATGTCCCAAGTTGAGTTAAATTTGTCTCAGAAATTCTTCAAAGTCATGGCCAGACAAAAATTTTTTTAAAGACTCAGAAAAATGGTTAAAGTGATTATCTGTAGTTCCTATGCTGCAGCTGATTTCAGGATCATTATTTGTATTGATCCTCTTCCTCTGTCAGGCTTTTCTTGAGTTCTCTCACTCTCAGGTGCTATAGGCTTTTGCCAGGGAAGTAACTTGTACTCACATTTCTGAAAATGTTTCCCCGCCTTTTCATTTCAACCTTTGTCATGCTTAGTTACTGCAACTACCCATCCATCATTATTACTGGGCATTGAGCACCAAGACACATTCCTATTAAATCCTCTGATTTTTTTCCCTTGCCCTTATTATATAGCAGCAACAGTCTCTTCTCATGATAGTCACATACTTCAGTCAATATAATTATTCCTTTCTTTGCCTCTTGTTCTAGTCCCAAGGAACTAGGCAGTACCAGTAGCTTTGGTTTTAGTGAAACCCATATCCTGTTTCCCTGGTATAAAACTTCCTTTCCAGCAATAGAACTTATGATCCAACAGAGCCTGATGTAAAGATAGAAAGCACAAATGACCCAAGTGGGCCACTGAAAATGATAAGAATAGCCACTCTTTGTTTTGTGATCTCATTTTCTGTCTGTAAGCAACATAGACCATATAATGCTTATCAATTCAAAGTGTATTCTATATGTCAAAGGACAGCAGCACCATAACTATACATGCTGTCATACCCAAGTTGGATGGCTATTAAAAGCCATCTCAGACACCTAAAAGGAGGGGGACCAAGATGGCAGAAGGGGAGCTTCTCCATAATGTAGCTCCCATTGAGTGAGACACAGAACCAGAGCAATATCTGCATCTCCAAGCAATGTACCAGGTTTGTTCCAAAAGGACTGATTGAACAGCATGATTAACCCCAAAAAAGGGGGTGAAAGCAGCCCAAAGAGGGTAAGCCAAGGCAAGGTGGGGCACTGTCCCACCTAGAAAGTGTATCTGGCACAGAGGATCAGGGGGGCATCCCTCCTTGGTACTCCAAATCAGATACAGTGCTACACTCTGAGACTTCAGCAGCACACAGCCCAGGAAAACACCGCCTGGCTGAGAACTGCCCTGAGTTGCAGACCCTGCCAGCAGCCCAGGCCAGCAGCCCCAGCCAGACCAGTGCCTTGTCAACACAGACCAGGGTGAAGATTTTGTCTAATACTGAGAAAGCTTTCCCCCATAGAAGGGAGAGTTGAAAGGGCGCGGGGGGGGAAGAGGCGTGGATATACCCACACAGGCCCAACCACTGCAAGATCAAGCAGCCAGAATCCCTCTCCCAGGAGAGTTTCACAGTTAACATATTAGACAGCTCCATACAGGAGCAGTGGGCGTGGCAAAGGGAAAGAAGCCTGCCATTGGGAAGGTGGGGCTAATCTCACCAGCATAAGTGGAAACCCGACAAAGAATAAACAGCAGCCTGGTTGAGACTGAGGCAGCCCAGCAGTGCCTCCACAGGCAGACACAATGGACAGACTGTGTCAAGTGGCACACTGACACTTGTGTTAAAAAAAAAAAAAAAAAAAAAAACTCATACAGGAGAAATAACCCAAACTTTAACGGAAAGGACATCCACTCAGAGATCCCACCCAAATCACCAACTTCAAAGATCAAAGATAGATAAAGTCATGAAGATGGGAAGAAACCAGTGCAAAAAGGACGAAAACATCAAAGTCCAGAATGCCTCTCCTCCCCAGAGAGATCACAATGACTCACTAGCAAGGCAACAAAACAGGCCAGAAAATGATTTTGATGAGCTGACAGAAGCAGGCTTCAGAAGATAGGTAATAACAAACTTCTCTGAGCTAAAATAACATGTTCTAACCCAATGCAAAAAAACTTAGAACCTTGAAAAAATATTAGACGAAATGCTGACTAGAATAAACAGCTTACAGAAGAACATAAACAACTTGATGGAGCTGAAAAACAGCATGAGAACTTCGTGAAGCATACACAAGTTTCAATAGCCAAATTGATCAAGCAGAAGAATGGATATCAGAGATTGAAGACCAACTCAATGAAATAAAAAGAGAAGGCAAGAAAAGAAAAAAAAGGTGAAAAGAAATGAACAAAGCCTTCAAGAAATACGGGATTATGTGAAAAGACCTAATCTATGCTTGATTGGTGTACCTGAAGAGGATGGGGAAAATGAATCCAAGCTGGACAACACTCTTCAGGATACTATCCAGGGGAACTTCCCCAACATAGCAAAGCAGGCCAACATTCAAATACAAGAAATACAAAGAACCCCACAGAGATACTCTTCAAGAAGAGCAACCCCAAGGCACATAATCATCAGATTCACCAGGGTTGAAATGTAGGAAAAAATGCTAAGGGCAACCAGAAAGAATGGTCAGGTCAGCCACAAAGGAAAGCCCATCAGACTCACAGTGGATCTCTCAGCAGAAACCAGAAGAGAGTGGGGGCCAGTATTCAACATTCTTAAAGAAAAGAACTTTCAACCCAGAATCTCATATCCAGTCAAACTAAGCTTCATAAGTGAAGGAGAAATAAAATCCTTTATAAACAAGCAATTGCTCAGAGATCACCACCAGGCCTGCCTTATAAGAGCTTCTGAAGGAAGCACTAAACCTGGAACAACCAGTACTAACCACTGCAAAAACATACCAAATGGTAAAGACAACTGACACAATGAAGAAACTGTGCCAAATAACAGGCAAAACAACCAGCGAGTGTCAAAATGGCAGGATCAAATCCACACATAACAATATTAACCTTGAATGTAAATGAGCTAAATGCCCCAATCAAAAGACACAGACTGGCAAACTGGGTAACAAGTAAAGACCCATCAGTGTGCTTTATTCAGGAGACCATATCACATGCAAACACACAAATAGACTAAAAAAAAAAAAAAAAAAAAAAGGGATGGAAGAAAATCTACCAAGAAAATGAAGAGCAAAAAAAAAGCAAGGGTTGCAATTCTAGTCTCTGATAAAATGGACTTTAAACCAACAAAGATCAAAAGAGACAATGAAGGGCATTACTTAATGGTGAAAGGATCAATACAGCAAGAAGAGCTAACTATCCTAAATATATATTCACCCGATACAGGAGCACCCAAGTACATAAAGCAAGTCTTAATGACCTACAAACAGACTTAGACTCCTGGGCAATAGTAGTGAGAGATTTTAACACTCAACTGTCAATATTAAACAGTTCAATGAGATAGAAAACCAACAAGGATATCCAGGTCTTGAACACAGAACTGGAATAAGCAGACCTAATAGACATCTACAGAACTCTTCACCCCAAATCTGCAGAATATATATTCTTCTCACCACCACATCACACTTACTCTAAAATTGACCACATAATTGGAAGTAAATCACTCCTCAGCAAATGCAAAAGAACAGAAATCATAACAAACAGTCTCTCAGGCCACAGTGCAATCAAATTAGATCTCAGGATTAATTCACTCACTCAAAACAGTACAACTTCATGGAAACTGAAAAACTGGCTCCTGAATGTTAATGGATAGACAATGAAATGAAGGTAGAAATAAAGATGTTCTTCAAAACGAATGAGAACGTGTACACAATGTACCAGAATCTCTGGGACACATTCCAAGCAGTGTCTAGAGGGAAATATAAAGCACTAAATGCCCACATGAGAAGCAAGGAAAGATCTAAAATCAACGCCCTATCATCAAAATTGAAAGAGCTAGAGGAGCAAGATGAGAAAAACTCAAAAGCTAGCAGAAGACAAGAAATAACTAAGATCAGAGCAGAAATGAAGGAGATAGAGACACAAAAAAACCCTTTAAAAAAATCAATAAATCCAGGAGCTGGTTTTTGAAAAGATCAACAAACTAGATAGACTGCTAGCCAGATTAATAAAAGAGAGAAGAATCAAATAGATGCAATAAAAAATTATAAAGGGGATATCACCACCGACTTCACAGAAACTACCATCAGAGATTACTACAAACAACTCTATGCACATTAGCCAGTAAACCTGGAAGAAATAGATAAATTCCTAGACACTTGCACCCTCCCAAGACTAAACCAGTGAGAAGTTGAAACCCTGAATAGACCAATAACAAGGGCTGAAGTTGAGGCAGCAATTAATAGCCTACCAACCAAACAAAGTCCAGGTTCATATGGGTTCAGCTCTGGAAAAGATCAAAATTCAAATTTCTAAGTACAACTTGAACTGAATGTATATTCCTTTCACACCATGGTAAAGTTGAAAAATTATAAGTTGATTTATCATAAGTAAAAAATGAAATAAATAATGGCCATTCCAGTTGGGGTGAGATGATACCTCATCGTGGTTTTCATTTGTATTTCCCTGATGCTTAGTGATATTGAACATTTTTTAATTCAGTTGTTGGCCATTTGTATGTCTTCTTTTGATCAATGTTTATTCATGACCTTAGCCTACTTCTAAATGGAATTATTTGTTTTTGTTGTTTTTGAGTTGTTTTAGTTTCTCATATATTCTGGATATTAAACCCCTGCTGGATGCATAGTTTGCAAATATTTTCTCCCATTTAACAAGCTGTCTCTTCAGTTTTGATTGCTTCCTATGTTGTGCAGGAGCATTTTAGTTTAACATAGTCCAATTTGTCTATTTCTGGTTTTGTTGTCTGTGCTTTTATGGTCTCATCCGTAAGACGTATTTGCTGAGACCAACGCCCTGAGAGATTTCTCCTATGTTTTCTTTTAGTGGGTTTATAGTTTTGGGTCTTACATTTAAGTCTTTAATTCAACTTTAGTTGATTTTTGTATTTGGTGAGAGATAGAGATCCAATTTCATTATTCTGTATATGGATATCCAGTTTTTCTAGCGCCATTTATTGAAAACAGAGTTCTTTTCCTAGTATGTTCTTGCTGTCTTTGTAAAAAAAAAAATTAGTTGACTGTAAATACATTGATTTATTTTGGGTTCTCTTTCCTATTCCATTAGTCTTTGTGTCTGTTTTTATACTGATTCCATGCTGTTGAGGTTACTATAGCTTTGTAGTATATTTTGAAGACAGGTAGTATAACGCCTCCAGCTTTATTCTTTTTGCTGAAGATTGCTTTGGCTATTCAGGCTCTTTTTTTGTTTCCATATGAATTTTAGGATTGTTTTTCTTATTTCTGTGAAAAATGACATTGGTATTTTGATACGGCCTGCATTGAATGTGTGGATTGCTTTAGGTAGTATGATTATTTTCATTTGTGTTCTATTCAATCTTTCTTTAGGGTTTTGTAGTTTTTCTTGTAGCAGTCTTTCACCTTATTGGTTAAATGTTATTTTAGGTATTTTATTTTGATAGCTATTTTAAATGGAATTACCTTCTTTATTTCTTTCTCAGATAGTTTATTATTGGTGTTATAAATGCTACTGATTTTTGTATGTTGATTTTGTGTCCTGCAACTTTACTAATTTTTTTTTTACCAGTTCTAAGCTTTTTGGTGGGGTCCTTAGGTTTTTCTAGATATGAGATCATGTCATCTGCAAAGGCAGACAATTTGACATCTTCTTTTCCAATTTGGATGCTATTTATTTAGTTAAGTGTTTATTTAATTTTTTTTAATTATTATACTTTAAGTTCAGGATACATGCTCAGATCTTGCAGGATTGTTACGTAGGTGTACACATGTCATAGTGGTTTTCTGCCTCCATCCCCCTATCACCTACATTAGGCATTTTTCCTAATGTTATCCCTCTCCAATCTCCCCACCCCTTGATATCCCTCCCCTTGCCCCCCACCACCCAACAGATCCCAGTGTGTGATGTACCCCTCCCTGTGTCCATGTCTTCTCATTGTTCAACACTCACTTATGAGTGAGAACATATGGTGTTTGGTTTTCAGTTCTTGTGTCAGTTTGCTGAGAATGATGGTTTCCAGATTTATTCATGTCCCTGCAAAGGACATGAACTCATCCTTTTATATGGCTGCATAGTAGTATTCAATGGTGTATATGTGCCACATTTCTTTTATCCAGTCTATTGTTGATGGGCATTTGGGTTGGTTCCAGTTCTTTGCTATTGTAAACAGTGCCACAATCAACATATGTGTGCGTGTCTTTATCATACAATGATTTATAATTCTTTGTGTATATACCCAGTAACGGGATTGCTGGATCAAAGGGTATTTCTGTTTCTAGATCCTTGAGGAATTGCCACACTGTCTTCCACAATGGTTGAACTAATTTATACTCCCACCAACACTGTAAAAACCTTCCTATTTCTCCACATCCTCTCCAGCATCTGTTTTCTCCAGACTTTTTAATGATCACCATTCTAACTGGTGTGAGATGCTATCTCATTGTGGTTTTGATTTGCATTTCTCTAATGACCAGTGATGGTGAGCATTTCTTCATACATTTGTTGGCTGTATAAATGTCTTCTTTTGAAAAGGGTCTGTTCATATCCTTTGCCCACTTTTGATGGCCTTGTTTTTTTCCTGTAAATTTGTTTTCATTCTTTGTAGATTCTGGATATTAGCCCTTTGCCAGAAGGGTAGATTGCAAAAAACTTTTCCCATTCTGTTGGTTGCTGGTTCACTCTAATGAGTGTTTCTTCTGCTGTGCAGAAGCTCTGAAGTTTAATTAGATCCCATTGGTCTATTTTGGCTTTTGTTGCCATTGCTTTTGGTGTTTTAGTCATGAAGTCCTTGCCTATGCCTATGTCCTGAGTGGTATTGCCTAGGTTTTCTTCTAGGGTTTTTATGGTGTTAGGTCTTGTGTTTAAATCTTTAATCCATCAGTAGTTAATTTTTTATAAGGTGTCAGGAAAGGATCCAGTTTAAGCTTTCTGCACATGGCTAGCCAGTTTTTGCAACACCATTTATTAAACAGGGAATCCTTTCCCCATTGCTTGTTTTTGTCAGGTTTGTCAAAGATCAGATGGTTGTAGACGTGTGGTGTTACTTCCAAGGCCTCTGTTCTGTTCCATTGGTCTATATCTCTGTTTTGATACCAGTACCATGCTGTTTTGATTACTGTAGCCTTGTAGAATAGTTAGAAGTCAGGTAGCGTGATGCCTCCAGCTTTGCTCTTTTTGCTTAGGATTGTCTTGGCTATGTGAGCTCTCTCTTGCTTCCATATGAAGTTTAAGGTGGTTTTTTCCAGTTCTGTGAAGAAGGTCAATGGCAGCTTGATGGGGATAGCATTGAATCTATAAATTACTTTGGTTAGTATGGCCATTTTCACAATACCGATTCTTCCTAACTATGAGCATGGAATGTTTTTCCATCTGTTTATGTCCTCCCTTATTTCCTTTAGCAGTGGTTTGTAGCTCTCCTTGAAGAGGTCCTTCACATCCTTTGTTAGTTGTATTCCTAGGTATTTTATTCTCTTTGTGGCACTTATGAATGGGAGTTCACTCATGATTTGGCTCTGTTTGTCTGTTAATGGTATATAGGAATGCTTGTGATTTTTGCACATTGATTTTGTATTCTGAGACTTGGCTGAACTTGCTTATCATCTTAGGGAGATTTTGGGCTGAGATGATAGGGTCTTCTAAATATACAATCATGTCTTCTGGAAATAGAGACAGTTTAACTTCCTCTTTTCCTAACTGAATGCCCTTTATTTCTTTTTCTTTCCTGATTGCTCTGGCTAGAAGTTCCAATACTATGTTGACTAGGAATGCTGAGAGAGAGGGCACCATTGTCTAATGCCAGTTTTCAAAGGGAATGCTTCCAGTTTTTGCCCATTCAGTATGATATTGGCTGTGGATTTGTTGTCAATAGCTTTTATTATTTTGAGATACATTCCATTGATACCTAGTTTATTGAGAATTTTTAGCATAAAGGGCTGTCCAATTTTGTAAAAGGCCTTCTCTGCATCTATTGAGATAATCGTGTGGTTTTTGTTTTTGGTTCTGTTTATGTGGTGGATTACGTTAATAGACTTGCGTATGTTGAACCAGCCTTGCATCCCTGGTATGCAGCCTACTTGATTGTGATGGATAAAGTTTTTGTTGTCTATTGCAATCAGTTTACCAGTATTTTATTGAAGATTTTTACATCTATGTTCATCATGGATATTGGCCTGAAATTTTCTTTTTTAATTGCATCTCTGCCAGGTTTTAGTATCAGGATGATGTTGGTCTCATAAAATGAGTTAAGGAGGATTCACTCTTTTTGTATTGTTCAGGAGGAATGGTACCAGCTCTTCTTTGTACGTCTGGTAGAATTCGGCTGTGAACCCATCTGAACCTGGACTTTTTTTGGTTAGTAGGCTATTAATTGCTGCCTCAACTTCAATCCTTGTTGTTGGTCTATTCGGGGATTCAATTTCTTCTGGTTTAGGCTTGGGAGGGTGTAAGTGTCCAGGAATTTATTGATTTCTTCTAGATTTACTGGTTTACATGCATAAAGTTGTTTGTAGTAATCTCTGATGGTAGTTTGTATTTCTGTGGAATCGGTGGTGATATCCCCTTTATAATTTTTTATTGCATCTATTTGATTCTTCTCTCTTTTATTAATCTAGCTAGCAGTCTATCTAGTTTGTTGATCTTTTCAAAAAACCATTCCTGGATTTATTGATTTTTTCGAAGAATTTTTTTGTGTGTCTATATTTTTCAGTTCTGCTCTGATCTTATTTCTTGTCTTCTGCTAGCTTTTGAATTTGTTTAATCTTGCTCCTCTAGTTCTTCTAATTGTAACAGTAGGGTGACAATTTTAAATCTTTCTTCCCTTTTCATGTGGGCACTTAGTGCTATAAATTTCCCTCTAGACACTGCTTTAAATGTGTCCCAGGAATTCTGGTATGTTGTGTCTTTGTTCTCATTGGTTTTGAAGAACATCTTTATTTCTGCCTTCCTTTCTTTCATTATTTATCCAGTAGCCATTCAGGAACAGGTTGTTCAGTTTCCATGTGGTTGAGCAGTTGTGAGTGAGTTTCTTAATCCTGAGTTGTAATTTGATTGTGCTGTGGTCTGAGAGACTGGTTGTTATGATTTCTTTTCTTTTGCATTTACTAAGGAGTCATTTACTTCCAATTAAGTGGTCAATTTTAGAATAAGTGCAATGTGGTGCTGAGAAGAATGTATATTCTGTGGATTTGGGGTAGAGAGTTCTGTAGATGTCTATTAAGTCTGCTTGGTCTAGATCAGAGTTCAAGTCCTGGATATCCTTGTTAATTTTCTGTCTTGTTGATTTGTTTGATATTGACAGTAGAGTGTTAAAGTCTCCCACTATTACTGTGTGGGAGGTTCTAAGTCTCTTTGTAGGTCATTAAGGACTTGCTTTATGTATCTGGGTGCTCCTGTATTGGGTGTGTGTGTGTGTGTGTGTATACATATTAAATATATATACTAAATATATTTATAGTTCTTCTTGTTGCATTGATCCTGTTACCATTATGTAATTCCCTTCTTTGTCTCTTTTGATCTTTGTTGGTTTAAGTTGGTTTTATCAGAGACTAGAATTGCAACCCCTGCTTTTTTTTGCTCTCCATTTGCTTGGTAAATCTTCCTACATCCTTTTATTTTGAGTCTATGTGTGTCTTTGCACATGAGATGGTTATCCTGAATACAGCACACTGATGGGTCTTGACTTTTTATCCAATTTGCCAGTCTATGTCTTTTGATTGGGGCATTTAGCCCATTTACATTTAAGGTAATATTGTTATGTGTGGATTTGATCCTGCCATTTTGATACTCGCTGGTTGTTTTGCCTGTTAGCTGGCATAGTTTCTTCATTGTGTCAGTTGTCTTTACCATTTGGTATGTTTTTGCCCCACCCTGCCTTGGTTTGCCCTCCTTGGGCTACACTCACTGTCCAAACAGTCCCATTGAGATGAACCTGGTACCTCAATTGGAAATGTGGAGATCACTCACCTTCTGCATCGCCCTCGCTGGGAACTGCGCTCTGGAGCTGTTCCTATTTGGTCATCTTGGTGGAAGTCTTTATTTATTTATTTAGCCTGATTGCTCCAGTACTATATTGAACGAAAGTGGTGAAAGTGGACATCCTTGTCTTGTTCCGGTCCTTAGAAGAAAACCTTTTCTGCTTTTCCCCATTTAGTATAATGTTAGCTGTGAGTTTATCATATATGCCCTTTATTATATTGAGGTATATTCCTTCTATGCCTTCTTTGTTGAGAGTTTTCATCATTAAAGAATGTTAAATTTTATCAAATGCTTTTTTTGTATCTGTTAAGATTATATGGTTCTTGCTCTTCATTATGTTGATGTGATGTTTCACATTTATTGATCTACATATGTTGAACTTCCTTCCATCATTGGCAAAAATCCCACTTAATCATGGTATATTAGCCGTTTGATGTGCTGTTGGATTTGTTTCACTAATATTTTGTTGAGGAGTTTTACATGGATGTTCATCAAATATATTGATTTGTATTTTGTTATTGCATCCTTGTTTTGATATCAGGGTAATACTTACCTCATAAAATAGAGAGAATTTTCTGTGCTTCAATTTTTTGAAGTAGTTTGAAGAGAATTGGTGTTACTTTTCCATAAATTTGGTAGAATTCTGTAGTGAAGCCATCTGGTCCTGGATTTTTCTTTGTTGGCAGACATTTTATTACTAATTCAGTTTCATTATTTGTTATTCTGTTCAGGTTTACTATTTCTTCTTGATTAAATTTGGTAGGCATATGTGTCCAGAAATTTGTCTATTCTAGGTTTTCAAGTTTGTCAGTGTATAGTTGTTCATAATATACTCTTATCTTCTGTATTTCTGTGATATCACTTCTACATCTCTAGTTTTATTCCTGATTTTATTTGGATCTTCTTTTTTCTTGGTGAAGCTAGTGGTTTATCAATTTTTGCTTTTTTTTTTTTTTTTTTTTTCCAGAAAGCCAGCTCTTGTTTCATTGACTCCTTGTAATTTTTTTTAGTCTCTATTTTGTTTAGTTCTGCTCTAAGCTTTATTATTTCTTTCCTTCTATTAACTTTCGGTTTGGTTTGATTTTGCTTTTTTTAAATTTTTTTATGTTAAATCATTAGATTATTTGAAATCTTTGTGGTTTTTTATATGTCAACGTTTATTGCTGTAAATTTCCCTCTAAGCAATGCTTTTGCTGTATCCCACACATTTTGATATACTATATTTTGATTTTCATTGTTTTCATAAACTTTTTTGATTTCCCTTTAATTTCTTCCTTGACCCAGTGGTCATTCAGGAGCATGTCATTTAATTTCCATATATTTGTACACTTTTCCAAGTTTCTCTTACTGTTGATTTCTCGTTTTATTCCATTGTGGTTTGAGAAAATGCTTGATATAATTTATGTTTTTAAAATGTGTTGAGACTTCTTTTGTATCCCAGCATATGATCTATCCTGGAGATTGTCCTGTTTCCTGGTCAGAAGAATTTGTATTCTATGGCTGTTGTATAAAATATTTTATAAATATATGTTAGTTCCATTTGGTCTAGAGTGCAATTTAAATCCTTTGCTTTTTTTTTTGTTAATTTGCTGTCTAGATTATCTTTCTAAAGCCTAGAGTGTTGAAGTTATCAATTATTACTGTATTTTACAATTATTATTGTATTGGAGACTATATGTCCTTTTCAATCTAATGATATTTGCTTTATATATTTGGGTGCTCCAGTATTGAGTGTATGTATGTTTAGAATTGCAATATCCTCTTGCTAAATTGATACCTTTATTATGTAATGACCTTTTTTGCCTCTTTTTCCTGTTATTGACTTAAAGTCTGTTTTAACTGACATAAGTACAGCTACTCCTCCTTGTTTTTGGTTTCTGATTGCATGGAATATCAGAATATCTTTTTCCATAACTTTACTTTCAGTCTATACGTCTTCAAAGGTGAGATGAGCGCCTTGCAGGCAGCACCTAATCGAATCATTTAAAAAAAATCTATTCAGCAAGTCTATATCTTTTAAGAGAAAAGTTTAATCTACTTACATTCAAAATTGTTATTGATATTGGATACTTAATTATTCATGTCATTTATTGATTTCTGGTTGGTTTGTATATTCTTTGTTCCTTTCTCACTGTTTATCATTGTGCTTTGGTGGTTTTCTGTAGTGGTAATGTTTGAGTCCTTTCTCTTTCTCATTTTTATATTTGCTCTATGAGTGGATTTAATACTTTCATGTGTTTTCATGGTGGCACTTCAAATAAATCATTCCATTCTCTCCTAGCTGTAAAGTTTCTGCTGAGAAATCCACTGTTAATCTGATGGGAGTTTTCTTTTAAGTGACTAGAAACTTTACTTTTGTTGTAAAACAGCTTCCTGTATCTAGCTATCTAAATCCTTGGTAGACTTGGCAAGTTTTCAGCTATGATTTCATTAAATATGTCTTCTATTCCTTTGTTTTCTCTTTGACTTTTGAGACACAGAAAATGGTCACTTTATGTGTTCCCTGTCACATAGGCTTTGTTTATTCTTTTTTAAAATTTTTGTTTGACTAGATAATTTCAAAAGATCTGTCTTCAAGTTTTGAATTCTTTCTTGTGCTTGCCTTCGCCTATTGTTGGAACTCTCAAGTGTATTTGTCATTCACTGAATGAGTTCTTTAGTTCCAGAGTTTCTGTTTAGTTCTTTTTAATGATACCTATCTCTTTGGTAAATTTCTCATTCATATCCTGAATTTTTTTTTCATTTCTTTGTATTATATTTCTTCTTTTGTATGCCACTGACCTTCTTTAATATCATTATTTTGAATTATTTTCCAGGATTTCATAAATTTCTTAATGCATTCTATTGCTGGAGAATTATTGTGCTCCTTTGGAGGTGGCATACTTCCTTTTTTATGTCTCTTTTGTCCTTACACTCATATCTGTGGATCTGACATAAATGTCACTTCTTTCAGTGTTTTGAATTTGATTTTGTAGGGGAGGACTTGTTCCTGAAGATGTATCCATAGTGTTAGTTGGAGGGTACTTTGCCTTTGATTCTGGATAAATGAAGTAATGTATGCATATCATTTCATTACCTATAAACAATATCAGTAGTGTCTGTGATTTCCTCAGTTGCTTAGGGTGCCATGTCAGTAGAGGTTATGATAAGTTTTGCTTGGAATGGAGATGTTAGGTGGGCCCCAGTGGTGTTAGTAGTAGGCTGACTATGCCTGTCCCTGTGTCCCAGGGTAGTATGCACTGGCACCAGTGTCAGTGGGTTCAGGTAGGCCAGTTCTTGGGCCTCTGACTGGCTTGTTTGGGTCCAGTAGTAGCCTTGGTGGGCTGGGTGAGTGAGTGGGTCTTTGTACTCCTGTGCAGTGTGGCATGGACAATGATAGTAACAGTGGCAGGACAATCCCCTGGCTCCCAAGTAGTCTGCACTGGTTTCATTGGTGCCTGTCACAGACTTGGCAGGCCAGTCCCCAGGCCTGCAGGTGGCTGTCAGCTGTGGTTGTAGCTGCAGGTTGGGTGGGCTCATCCTCAGGCCCCCAGGAGCAATGCTCAGATGCCATTGATGATGGATGGGTCAGGGTAATCTCTAGGCTCCCAGATAGGGTTGGAGATGCTTGATCAGACACTAGGGAGAGCACTTGATCAGGGACTAGTGGGAGTTCGTCCAGGTGGGCCTGTCCTCAGGCCCCTCACTAGTGTGTGCAAGTGCTGGCTGTAGTAGGCATGGATGGGGTGCTCCCAGGCCCTTGGCAGAATGCTCAAGTGTGAGTTAAAATGGCTGTGCAGCATCCCTGCTGCTGGGGAAGGTGGGGTAATTTTCAGTGGCAGTAGCCATAAACAGAAGTCTGGGAAGCACACACTTTGGCCCCAGCTGTTGGCTATAAATGGGGTACCCTTTCTTTAGGGCACCTTTAAATGTACTATGGTGCTGCTACTGGGGTGAGAGGATTCCTACCAATGGTTATGCTTTGGACCTGGCAACAGCAGCCAGCAATGTTGTCCAACTGTGGGCAGGGGATGTCAGTGGGATTCCAGAGATATCGATGGTGGGCCCCACGACAGAATCCAGTTTAGTCGGGGATGAACTCTCAAAATGGTGCCCTGCTATAGCTACTTAGGATTTGAAGGGTGTGTGGGAGCTCCATCTCTGGAAGAATGCTGTTGTGTAGTCTCCGGGCAAATCCTTATGTTAGTGTCAGGGCCTGTGAGTGTTGAGGGGCTCTCCCCCATGGCTAGGATTAAAGGAGCTCATGATGGGAATGTGTACTTCTTCAGGTTATTCACTTACCCTTTCCCTTCACTGGGGAGCCTCTCCAGACTCCAAGCCAATCCTGATGGAGCAGGCTGTCTCACTTTTCTTCTCCTTCCTTGATTTGGGTGTTTTCTGTCACTTCTGTATTAAATTCCAGCATTATCTTTTAGGTGATCTATTAAAGTATGATTATCTACTTGCTGTTACATTTTTTCTTTATGAAGGAGGCAAGTAACAGATGACTAGTCAGCCACTGAGGCCCCCTGGCATCACATTTTTTTCATATACTAATCTATTGATGAACATGTAGGCTGTTTTAACCTCTAGGCTATTGAAAATAATGCTGCAGTGAACACGGAAGTGCAGCTATCTCTTCAAAATCCTTCTTTCAGTTTTCTTAGGTACATACCCAGAAGTGGGATTGCTGGATCATATGGTAATTCTCTATAACTTGTTAACAAATCTCTTTGCTGTTTTCTTTAGTAGCTACACCATTTTACCATTCCCTCCAATAATGCCTAAGTGTCCCAACTTCTTCATGTCCTTACTAACATTTATTCTTTTCTCTGTGTGTATGTTTTTTGAAGTGGTGATCTTAATGGCTGTGAGGTGTTACTGAGATTTTGATTTTCATTTCTTTCATGACAAGTGATATTGAGTACCTTTACATGTTTTTCTACCATTTGTATATCTTCTTTAGAGAACTGTCTATTCAAATCATTTGCCCATTTTAAAATCAGATTATTTGTTGATGTTTTTGAGTTGTAGAAATTATTTATGCATTTTGAATATTACTCCCTACATGGTTTGCAAATATTTCTTCCAATTGCATAGGTTATCTTTTTCACTCTGTTGAGTGTTTTCTTCGCTGCACAGAAGTGTTTAAGTTTGTAGTCCCATTTGTCTATTTTTGCTTTTGTTGCCTGTGCTTTTGTGATCATATCCAAGAAATTACAGCCAAATGTAATATATGTAGCTTTTCCCCAGAGTTTTTGCCTATAAAAATCTATAGTTTCAAGTTTTCTATTTAGATCTTTAACCCATTTTGAGTTAATTTTTGTATATGGTGGAAGGCTAGAGTCTATTTTTATTCTTTGCCTATGAATGTGCAATTGTCCAAGTACCATTTATTGAAGAGATTACTCTTTCCCTGTTATGAACCGATGGTGCTTTTGTGGAAGAGCGTGTAACCATATACATTAGAGACTATTTCTGGGCTATCTATTCAGTTCCGTTAGTCTATTAGTATGTCTTTGTGTCAGTACCAACTCTTGATTTCTGTAGCTTAGTAATATGTTTTGAAATCAGAAAGTGTGAGTCCTTCAGCTTTGCTTTTCTTCCTCAATTTTGTTTTGGTCACTTAGGGTCCTTTGAGATTCCATATACATTTTTAAATGTTTTCTATTTTTGAAAGAAAAACTAATGAGATTTTGATAAGGATTGCATTTAATCTGTACATGACTTTGGTGGTATGGGTATGTTAACAGTATTGTCTTCCAATCCATGAATGTGTGATACCTTTCAACTTATTTGCATCCTTAAAATTTCTTACAGCAACGTTTTATAGTTTTCAGTATACAGGTCTTTTACCTCCTTGGTTAAGTGTATTCCTAAGTATTTTATTCTTTGCAATGCTATAGAAAATGGGATTGTTTTCTTAATTTCCTTTTTGGATTATTCATAGTTAGCATATAGAAATGCAAATAAATTTTGTGTCTTGATTTTTTTTTTTTTGCAACTTTGCAGAATCTGTTTATTAATTCCAACAGGCTTGTTTTTGGTGGAATTTTTACGGTTGTCCACATAAGATCATGCCATCTATTGAACAGAGATAAGTTATGTTTTTCTTTCAAATTTGTGCCTTTTATTTCTCTTTTTTCTGCTTAATTACTCTGGCTGAGACTTCTAGTATAGTTGAATACAAGTGGTAAGAGGGGGCATCTTTCTTTGTTCCTGTAATTACATGAAAACATTCAGTTTTTCAATGTTGGGTATGTTAGCTTTGGACTTTGCATATATGTAGCCTTGATTATGTTAAGGTAATTTTTATTCATACTTTGTGGGGTGCTTTTATTAGAAAATGGTGTTGTATTTTGTCACATAGTTTTGCTGCATCAGTTGAGATAATCATGTGGTTTTGCTTTTTATTTAATGTATTTTGTTAATGTTGTGTACTGCATTGATTTTTTAAAATTTATTTACTGAGCCATCCTTGCATTCTAGGAATAAATCCAACTTAGTCATGGTGCATAATCCCTCTAATGTGTTACCAAATTCAGTTTGCCAATATTTTGTTAAGGATTTTTGCATCAATATTCATTAGGGATATTGGTCTGTTGTTTCCTGTCTCAAAGTATCTTTGTCTGATTTTGATGTAAGGGTAATCCTGGCACTGTATAGTGAGTTTGGAAGTGTTGCTTTCTCTTAATTTTTAGAAAAGTTTGAGAAGGATTGGGATTAATTTTTCTTTAAATTTTTCATAGAATTTTCTAGTGAAGCCATCTTCTTTTTTGGGAGATTTTTGATTACTGATTTATTCTCCTTATTAGATGAAGGTTTGTTGACATCTTTGATCTTTTATTTTTATCCATGTAGCTACTCTGTATTTTTATTGAGTTTAATCCATTTACATGTAAAGTAATTACTGATAGGGAAGGACTTATTGACATTTGGTTAATTGTTTTCTGTATGACTCAATTTTTTCTCTCTTTTCCTCCCTCTTTCCTTCCTTTGTGTTTTATTATTTTGTAGTGGCATGCTTTGATTTATTTCTCATTTTCTTTTGTGTATCTTCCATAGGTGTTTTCTTTTTGGTCATCGAGATATTTAAAAATCTTAGTTGCAACAATTTATTTTAAATGGGTGACAACTTCAGTTGAATACAAAAACTCTGCTTCTTTTATCCCCTACACTGCTTTAAGTTATTGATGTCACAAATTACGTTTTTGTATTTTGTATTATTAATATATTTTATAGTTATATTTATGCTTTTATATTTTAAATTGTATTCAAGAATTAAAACTGTTTACCACCATTACAGAAAACAGGATTCTATATTTTTCTATATATTTACCCATATAAAATACTTTTATATTTTTATATGCTTTCATATTGCTGTTTAGAGTTATTTAAACCTGAAGCATTCCTTTAGCATTTAATTTAAGACATGTCTTGCAGAGAGAACTCCCTTGGTTTTGTTTACCTGGAAAGGTCTTGGTTTTTCCTTCATTTTTAAAGGTCAGTTTTGCTGGATATAGCATATATAGATATAGAAAAATCTTGATTAGCAGGTTGGTTTTTTTTTAAGCACTTTGAATGTATCATCCAGCTCCCTTCTGTCTGGTAATGTTTCTGCTGAGAAACCCACTAGTAATTTTATTTAAGCCCCTAGTATGTCATGAGTCATTTGTTTCTTGATGATTTCAAAATTCTCTCCTTGCCTTTGACTTTGGACAGTTAGATTACAATATGTTTCAGTGTGGGTTGCTTTAAATTCATCTTAGAGTGCTTTGAGTTTCTCACATTTGAATTCCCATTTAGTCCACTGGTCTGGGGAGTGTATTAGTCCATTTTTGCTTTGCTGTAAAGAAATACCCAAGACTGGGTAATGCATGAAGAAATGAGGTTTAATTGGGTCATGGTTCCTCAGGCTATACAGAAACCATGACGCTGGCATCTGCTTGACCTCTGGAAAGGCCTTAAGAAACTTAAAATCATGGCAGCAGGCAAGGGGAAGCAGGTTTTTCCCATGCCTGGAGCAGGAGCAAGAGAGTGAGCAGGAAGGTGCCACACACTTTTAAATGGTCAGATCTCATAAGAACTCACTCACTGTCGCAAGGACAGTACAAAGGGGGATGCTGCTAAACCATTCATGAGAAATCCAGTCTCATGATCCAATCACATCCCCCTAGACTCCACTTCCAACACTGGGGATTATTTCTCAACATGAGATTTGGTGGGGACACAGATCCAAACCATATCAGGGAGAAATTAATGATTTCTTCAAAATAAGCTCTGTATCCCTTTTTCTCTCTCTTCTTTGTGGACTCTCATATGTAAATACTGTTCGACTTGGTAATGTACTATAAGTTCCTTAGGATTTCTTCATTTTTCTTTTTGTTCCTCTGGCTCAGTCATATCAAATGACCTGTCTTAAAGTTTGTCATACTGCAGGTTATCTGGTGCTACAACAAGCCACTGAGTTGTTCTTTGTTCTAAGTGATCCTAGGCATCAAAGCTATGCCAGTTCCCCGTCAGAGCTCCAAGTAAATCAAGCTATAAATCTATACTTTTGCAGCCCCTGCCCAAACTAGATTGTTAGATGTATTTTCCACGCTTCTCTTTCTCACTCAAGGGATAAGCTGTGAGTTGGGCATTTCCTCTCAATTGCACCAAGCTGTGCTGGCTTGAGGAAAGAACTATAGTGGGTGAAATGCAATTGTTTTTTCTTGTTTCAGTGTAACTGTTCGTAGTTTTGTGCTTGCCTATGGTACTGTGATGTCTTAACTGGTTTCTGAATTCCTCATAAAAGCTTTTTGAGTTGTGTATTGTTGTTAAGTCAATGTCTAAGGGAGAAGGAGGTCTGGGGCTTTCTATTCTGCCATCTTTGCTGATATAACTCTCCCAGGAGCTTTTTATTTAAACAAGGAATAATTCTCTGCCTCAGATGGCACGGCTTTGTTCCTGAATCCCAGGGGGACTATATTGTCACTCAACTATTAATGCTTGGGAGAAATTCGAAAGTTTTTTGAAGTTACCACTGTGGTAACTTCTGGCAACAATAGCTATGCCAAGTCATATGTCCCTAGCAGCAAGGTCAATTTCTTCAGAGCTAGTATATGTTGCAGTGGTATTCCTTGTTCTGGTCACCACTCAAAATTGGCAGTCTTTCATATCAGCCATTAAATTAATACTAAGTTAAGCAGTATTCCCCAGCATGGCATATGCTCTCTCCACAATGTGAAGAGGTTTGCCAAATACTTTCTTAGTAGTAGGAGGTACAGGGTACAATAACTTGTCCTTTACCTTGGAGGGAATATCCCCAAATGCCCCAGACTATTGGTTTTCTCCCAAAAATTTGGAAGGTGCCTGAATTGTGCAGATATTTCTGATCTTTTATCATGTATGTATCTTACTAGGTCATCCAGAGTACTTATCACTTCATTTTTACTAGATTTAGCTTGTATGATGTCATTACTCTCATGACATTATTATCATTTAGCTTGCATGATGTCATTACTATCATGACATTATTATCATTTAGCTTGCATGATGTCGTTAATGAGGAGTTCACCATGATTTTCTGCAAAATGCCAAGATTATCAAGCTACCTTACTGAGAAAGGAAAGCTAACAAAAGCCTAGGACAAGTCAATAAATAAGGTTTGCAGTTCATTCTAAGTGAATGAAGACAGGTTTTGATGCTCCTTCTTGATGGGCATTGAAAGAAGACATGAACTATATCTATAGCTGTATGCCAAATTCCAGAGGGTGTTTTGATCTTTCTAGTAGATCTTCCACTTCCAGCACATTGACTGTGCTTGTGGCCACCAGTTGGTTAAGCTGATGTAGTCCAACATCATCTTCCATGACTTTCACCATCTAATTTCCACCAGATTGGTGAATTAAATGGGGATGTGATGAGGACTACCACTTCTGCTTTCCTTAAGTCTTTGAGAGTAACCCTCGTCTTTGCCATTTTATCTAGCATATAGTATTGCTCCCGATTTGCTAACTTCGTGGAGTTGTGAGGGAATTTTAGTATCATACACTTGGTCTTTTCTATCCTCCTATAATGGGTCTTTTCCATAGTTTGGGAAATGTTTTTAAATATGTCCATCCTGATAGTGCCTCAAGGAACTGACGAAAAACCACCGAGTGTGTTGGTGGACCCAATATTACTGTGAGATGGACTTCAGCCACCCTACTGTCATGTTTTTGTAACACTCTATCAGAGGGGTCATGAGGGCATTTTGTGTTTCCTGAAATCAGTGTTAACTCAGGCCCATTATCCAGCACCTTCTTTCATTACCTTAGAATTTCTTTGGGAAACGGGTGTTGATTCTTTTAGGGGAAAATTAGGGGAGTTTCCACTATATACACTTGCATTGTAGAGACTTTCCTCAAAGAGACCTAGATTTCCATGTAGTAAATAGGCTCTACTTCTGAGAACTATCACAGGTACGGCAACTGGGTAAAGGATTGTGACTTACAATTGTAGTGCCTAAGAACAACTTTCTCACTTTTTCTTGATATTTTCTGTTTTATAAGTCAAGCAATATTTTCAATGGTTGTTCATTTGTCTTACCCCAAAGAAAATTATGATCTGTGGCCTTTGCCATACACCTCTGTGAGCCAAGACCCCTGTTGCTCTCCATCACCTAATAATGTCTATCTCCCCTAAATAGTTAAGTGCTGCCATATGGTCTCTGAAATTCCAGAATCTTGTATTTCTATCCCCTTTTGGGATTCCAGATCCTCCACAGTACCTCCTGTCATTAAACCTGGATACAGAGGAGAGCCACTCCTGTGCTTCTCAGTGATTATGACACTACTCTCACTGGCAAATTTCTTATTATTTTAATAAAAATAATTGGAAATATAATAAGTTGGCAGATTTTCTAAGTGGAGATCTTAAATAATCCATTCTGGTACGTTCACCTCTCAGAACGATTTGACTTCTTCTCTAATACTTTGCCTTGCCAAGGCAGAGTATTAGAAAAGTTTCCACCTCATTTTCTGTAGATCTTCATTGTTTCCAGGCTTCAAAGAGCCATTCTCATAACACATGAGGATGGACTCCAGGCATTCTTGCCAAAATGTTAAATCATGATTCAAGAAAGTGGATCCCATATCAGTAAACTCTCCCCTATCCAGCCTTGTATTTCATCCTTCCTGGTCTACTACCCTCAAGCTTCAATTCAAAACATGTTCTTCTAGTTCCTGCCAGCATAGCATATCAGCCAAGTCCTGATGCTTGGTGAATAATCTCTTTATTCTCATAGCAAGAAGAGTAAATTCTTACTTTTAGGCATACTAAGTCTTTATATATGAATCTCTAAACAATGATGGAAAGCAGAATAGATGTTGAGGAGGTAAGCATCATTTTATGAGATAATTATGAAACCTCTGAATAGTGCATGACAAATTACCCCCAAAACCAAGTATCTTAAAGTAATAAACAAAATTTATGATCTCACAGAATTCTGAAGATTAGGACTTTGGAGGAGCTTAGTTTGAAGATCCTAGCTCAGGATTTCCCGTGTTGCTGTGATTAGGATATTAGCTGTGGCTGTATTTTCTATAGCCTTACCTGAGAATCTGGAGGAGCCAGTTCCAAGATGATCACTCACATGGACATTGGCTGGAAATATCAGATCCTCACCATTAAGACATCTCCATAAGGTTGCCTGAGTGCCATTGCAACATGGCAGATAACTTCCCCAGTGTGTGTAATATAAAAGAGAAAGGAAGGACAAAACCACAATGCCTTTTATTTCTATTGATTAACTGATTTGATTGATTGATTGATTGATTGATTGAGTCTCACTCTGTTACCCCAGCTGGAGTACAGTAGCACAACCACAGCTCATTGTAAACTCAAACTCCTGAGCTTAAGTGATCCTCCTGCCTCAGCCTCCAGAGTAGATGGGACTACAGGGTCGCACTACCATGCCTAGTCTTAGAAGGCACATTGTGTCACTTCTGCAATATTCTATTGTTAGACATGAGTCACTAAATTCAGCCCTCATTCAAGGGGCAGGGATTTAAGCTCTACTTTTTGAAGAGAGGAGCATTTATGGGCTTATTTTAAAACCACCATATAAGATTTGAGTGTATCTTCTACTTGCTTGGGCAATCATCATGTGTAGCATTTCGCTAGTAAATAAAAAAATTAACCACTCTTTGCTAAATAAATTAATGAAGAAATGAATGAGTTAGCAGATGGACATTACAAATAGGAAAATATCTAAATAAGAGCTTTAAAACTCATGACTAGAATTCTTTAGCTCATAATGTTTACTAAAATATTGTTAGTAATTGTAGTTGAAATATATAATTTGTATGTGTTACTTGAGCTGTAATTGAGAGAGACCTCTTTTATTTCAAAGGGAGAATTCTTTCCCATGCTATTAGTCTTTAAGTTGTGAATTGTCCTGGGGTTCTCCATACAGCAGAAACTATTAGATAGGTCATGAAAACATGCAGTCTCTACCCCAGCAATGATCTGAGCTGCATGTGTAATGTAAATATATTTCTAATACTTTTTCCAGTGGCTTCTATAGCAATGCTCTGCAGTGTGACACTGGTGGGCAGTCTAGCTTTCATTTCAAGTTTGCCTACTGTCCAGATGTCCACTGATTATAAGCCAATCCCAACCACCAAAAAACAAAACAAAACAAAACAAAACTTCATCCGCCCTATTCCTAAAAACCACCATGTTGCTAAAGAATATCTTTTGGCCAATAAAAGAATTCCTTATATACTTTTATGTGACTTTTAAAAAATAATTGCTTTGATTTAAATTCAAATGGCATAAAAGTACTGCATTAGTTAATTTTGTTTGTTTATAGATATTTTGTTTCTAGGAGTTTCACCAAACTTTTGGGCTGCAGCCAGACAAGAGCTATACTTGGGCTGCCTCCCAGATCTGAATATAGTGGACCCAAGCCCAAATTTCAAGGTCAAGGGACTAGAGACATTGGGCTGTTTGGAACTATTAGAATTGAGAAAGAAAGGGCCCCAGTGACCTCAGCAGTGAAGAGAAAAATCTGAAAGTCCATCGATTTGTAGCACCTCATCTCTCACCACTCGGAGCACTAGATTTAGGATGCAAGAAAATTCACTGCATGTAAAAATAGATGTTTTTAAACCTCTGGTTAAAAATAAAGGAGATAACGTCTGAAAGTCAGGGGAATGTGAGGACTAAATAATCTAGAGCACCAACTGAGAACCTGGCCAAAGAGCTATCTATTCATGCAGAATAGTAGATAATCATGAACTTGTGTATTCTGTAAATGACCTTAGATCTAATGCCAGTTCCATGACTACAAGAACCATATCATCTTGTATTTCATTAGTGTTTGTTGCAGGTATAATACCTCTTGAGTTATTGAGCCACTGTCTTTCATTTGACCCAAGAATATTAGGTTAATGACCAAAATATTCCCAATATTTCTGAAAGACAAGAGAGGACTATCACTCAATTATATAGAAGGTGAGAGAAAAGTTCAGGTAGATAAAAATGACTGTACAGAAGGTCCAGATTTGGGTAATGGCAAGACCAAGAGTAAATTTTGAGCTTCCTGCCCTCCAAACACACACTCTCCATTCAGGTATATTTTGGCCTATGCTTCTGGTGATTTTCTCTGTGGTCTTAAGTGGATTTTTACAAGATCTGTGCAGTTTCTGCATGCTGTTACATATGTTTTAGTAATGCTGATGTTAAGTTTTGCATGTGTTTTATTTTATTCCCCTAGTAGTCTTAAAAGTAGGACAAGAATTATTTAAAGGGGGAAAGAGATTATTATTTCAGTTTAAGAGTCCCAGTAGAATGGAGAAAACTTGGAAAGTGTAAAGAATTCTATATTCCTATTAAGTGTGACTCAAAAGCCACCCTTGGTTTTACACCATCTCTATCTATAATTTTACTTCTCCCCAGCATTTTTTTCGGACCTGCACAGCAGCTAATCCTCATAAAGGAAAAGCCACACATGAAATTTAAACTCCAGCACTTTGGTTAAAATTCCTGTAGGACAATATCTTCCCCTCTGCATAACCATATTAAATTGACTATATGGAAGACAGTCAGACTTCTCCCTCCAATATTCACCTTTGGATAGAATCCAAGCATTAAGAAATGTATAGAAGTTCAGGTGTCATCAGATATAGATTAACTAAACGATGCTTTTGTGGTCTTTAGAAGTAATATTTCATGGAGGGAAACATGGAGAACCTTAATAGCACACATTTAATTCAGCTACTTATCTAATTCTAATAAATGGCAAGATATGTAAGATGTAGAGATCTGTGCTTGTACAGAATTCCAGAGAAACCCTACAGAGGGTCGAATTTTATGTTTTATTTTATCCAAACAAGGTCAGATATTAGAAGGCTTCTCAGAGTTTTCTCCCCCAAATCCTTTGTTTAGTAGGTATTAGAAGAAAAAGACAAAGGCTTCTAAAGCCCTTGTTTTTTAGAGTCATGAAACCCTAAATTGTTGAAGTCTAAAAAGCATAAAGACCGGTGTATTTCACATTTTTGTCCTTAGAGCCCTGGGGTATCTCAGAGACCATACTGGAGAACAAAGATCATGGTATGAAGCTCCTAGTCTGCAACCCCCATTTCAGTGGGAGTAAGTTATCCCTTTTGTCAGTCTTATCTGGGAATCTGCAGATAAGTTTTGTTTGAAGAAAGAATTCTGCTGCTAAGAAAAAGTCTGAAAACTCATATATAATAGATTTTCTCATTTTTTATGTGGAAATAATTGAGACCAAGAGGGAATAATGACTTTTCATTATTATTTTGCTACTCAACATGGTACTGTAGATAAATCTAGAGCCTCAGCGACCCACAGGCAGTAGCATTCATACTGCACAAACTTGGGATGTGAGAAAAGTTATTGTCCAACTTCATACACCACTTCATCCTTTCTAATGTTCAATTTCAATTTCCCCTTATGGTTATTAAAGCAGAGGCTGCTAGTTGTCTATATCAAGCAGCCTCTGATACTTGATACCAATATCAAGTATCCCCCTCTTCCTTAATAACAGAACCCTAATTTTATTCCAGAACATATTATACCCAGTTAAAACACTAGATTTCACAGCCTCCTTTGCAGCTAGGTGTGACTGTACTACTAAGTTCCTCCCAATGTGATGAAAGCAGAATTATTGTGGATCTTTAAGAAGGATCTTTAGAAGGATCTAACTCAGCTTACCGATGGATGTTTTTTCCTTTTCTCCTCTCCTTTTGGAGGTCTGGAATATAGATTCCATAGCTAAAGCCTACAGTGACAGAGTAGAGAGACAAAAGGTGCTTCAATTTCAGATGAGGTTTTTGGGGGGCTTTCATACAAGACGTATACTTATTTGAGAGAGTAAATCTGTGTGTTTAAGCCACTTAAGATCTGTATGCATACATTATACCTTATCTGTGCTTTCCGGAAAACAATTGATCTTTCTCTTTATACCCATTATAAATAAAAATGCATCATACCTCTTTTCCTTCCCTCAGAGTCTCAGACCTTTCAAAGTAAGTTCATAATATTTTCAGTAATGACTGACGCTATTTCCTCTCCATACAACATTTGTCAAGGACAGTGAACATCTTTTATTTATATCCAGTCCATTTAGTAGTGTTCAGAATTTCCAACAGAATGAAAGATATCTGAAATTTTATTATTTTTATAATTTCAACTTTTACTTTCTATTCAAGGAGTACATGTGCAACTTTGTGTCATAGGTACATTGCTTGATGCTGAGGTTTAGGCTACTATTGATCTTGTCACCCAAATAGTCAGTATAGTACTCAACAGCTGGTTTTTCAACTTTCGCCTGCCCTATCCTTTCCCTTCTACTAGTCCCCAGTGTCTGTTGTTGCCATCGTTTTGTCCATGGGTATGTACCCAATGTTTAGCTCCCACTTATAAGTTAAGACCTGCAGTATTTGATTTTCTGTTCCTACATTCGTTCTCTTAGGATAATGGCCTCTGGCTGCATACATGTTGCTGCAAAGGACATGATTTCATTCTTTTTAATGGGTACATAGTATTCCATGGTGTATATGTACCATATTTGCTTTATCCAATCTACTATTGATGGGCACATAGGTTGATTCTGTGTCTTTGCTATTGTAAATCGTTCTGTGATGAACATTCAAGTACGTGTGTCTTTTTAGTAGAAAAATTTATTTTCTTTTGGATATGTACCCAGTAATGGGATTGCTGGGTAAAATGGTAGGTCTGTTTTAAGTTCTTTGAGAAATCCCCAAACTGCTTTCCACAATGGCTGAACTAATTTACATTCCCACCAGCAGTGTATGAGTGTTCCCTTTTCTCTGCAGCATCAGCAATATCAGTTGTTTTTTGACTTTTTTTTTTAGATGGAATTTTGTTCTTTTCACCCAGGCTGGAGTACAATGGCATGATCTCTGCTCATTGCAACCTCCACCTCCTAGGTTCAAGCAATTCTCTAGCCTCAGCCTTCCAAGTTGCTGGGATTATAGGCACCTGCCACCACACCCAGCTAATTTTTGTTCATTTTAGTAGAGACAGGTTTTCACCACGTTTGCCAGGCTGGTCTCGAACTCCTGACCTCAGGCGATCCACCCACCTCAGCCTCCCAAAGTGCTGGGATTACAGGCATAATCCACTGCTCCCAGCCTTGACTTTTTAATATTAATCACACCATTCTGACTGGTGTGAGATGGTATCTCATTATGGTTTTGATATGCATTTCTGATGATTGTGGATGTCAAGCATTTTTGCATGAGTTTGGCTATTTACTGAAGAAATTTTTTTTTAAGTGGGTGAATGTTTGTTTTCCCTTGGATTTCCCCTTGCAAGCAACTGTCTACTGAAAGATCTTGGTTTTAAAGTACAGGTTCCAGGAAAACTCAAGAGCTTCCCTTCAAAATTGTTAGAGACTTTGAAATTCTACCAAGTATTCAGTGTGGTTATTAAGCGATTTCATATTTTTAACTACTATCTATATTTTGAGAAAAAACTTATACTTGTGTCTTCAAAACTTGAAATATACACACAGAATATCTTCAAAATATTGGATTTGTGAATAAATGTAGCATGTAGGTAGGACATTTCTGACTTTAGAATCACTGGGACATAGAATTTTAGACCTAGATAGACCCTGGGGACCAATGGTGCCACTTCATTTCTCCTTTCTGATAGTGGGTAGTACAGAACTAGAATCTCAGCTTTCTGCAGACTTCATTGTTCTTTCCCTCAGCATAGAGCTTCTGCTTTTACTATAAGAAAGATGTCTGTTCAGCATGTACTAATAGAAAATATAGCAAAAGGAAAAACAGGTTGGACTCTAGATCTCTATTTGGCTTTCTGTCCTTTGTGAATCTTCCTATATAAAGGACCTTTATTGCCTCACTTCATTCTGGATGCATATTTATTCATTGTAAGAAGGAAGAGAAGGCAAGATCTCAGCTATTTGCATTTAGTCCTTTCTGAGTTTAATCTCTCTGTGAGCCTATCATTTTCTGAAAGAAAGTAGCTGATCCAGCTGGGCACAGTGGCTCACACCTGTAATCTCAGCACTTTGGGAGGCAGAGGAGGGCAGATCACTTGAGCCCAGGAGTTTAAGACCAGTCTGGGCAACATGTCAAGACTTGGTCTCTACAAAAAAAGAAAAAAATAAATAAGCTAGGTGTGGTGGTGCACACCTGTAGTCTACTTTGGAGGCTGAGGTAGGAGGATCACCTGAGCCCAGGGAGGTCGAGGCTGCAGTGAGCTGTGACTGCAACAGAGTGAGACTCTGTCTCAAAACAAAACCAAAAAAAGGAGCTGACCTTTTTAAGTCACAGGAATGACTTCCAAGCACCATTCTGAAGATCACATTTTCTGGTCCTTAGTTTGTGTCTAAACACCCCAGACAAGGTAAGTTTTTTCTACAACTATGCCTAGAGAAGATGATGTAGACATATATGAAGCGAGAGAGGGAGATGTAGCTATGAAAATGTTTGTCTTGTCTTTTATATACTAAGCCCTTTCAGAAAAGTGATGAAAAAAGTCTTTTATCTTTCTTATAGAACACAGTGCCTGGTATCTACTTATAGCATGTTTTCATCATGAGAATTGTGATTGTTAATCCCTAGGTTCTTTTTTACACTCACTTCATCAGTTTTATACTAGAGATGAGTTTTTGGATGATGTTGCTTCCAAAATTTACCCGAGGAAACAAAAAACCCACAGTCCATTCATCTGAAAACCAATGATTATTCTTACAGTGTTCGAGGTATGAAAAGATGAAGACTCTGCCCTTCAATGTTCTTACAAGGTAATACAAAATGTGCAGTATTTTCTATATGTACAAAATTATGGAGATTCTGTGAATAGCCTTCATAGTCCATAAGCTATCTCAGGAGGGGAAGAGTAAGAAAACCAACTTGCACAGAACAGAGGGCTCATATGAGCGCCACAGTGAAACACAAGTGGAATAGACAAAGGGGCTCCATTCGAGGAAGGACCATAACTGTCTGCATGAGAAGTTTAACCTGTCCTGCTCAGCCATAGGGAGCTGTGGGAGATTCTTAAACATGAAAGTGACAAAAATAACTAGCAATGGTGTGCCAGAAGGACACACAGTAGGAAATTGCTGTAGCCAGAGAGCCTAGTTGAAAATTTCTGTCATCAAAACCTGTAGTGGATTCAGAGTCAACAAAATACAATTTCATTTATGCAGAAAATACATAGTATGCATCTTATTTGGGTCAGACCCTGTGTTAAGAATTGAGAATGCCTCTATGTTCCTGCCTTCCAGAATACAAACATCTGTGGAAAGTTATGGGTATGTGTTGGTGTATGAAAAGGGGACCAATATTTAATGTAAGAAATGGAAGAGAAAATTGGGAAACAAATTTAGTTGAAAAGATGTAATAGCATGCTTAAATCACTCAAAATGAGAGACACAATATTAACATCATATTGAGATATCCTTAGGTTGGCAAAAATTGTAAGTGGTAGACAATAGCAGGTGATAGCAAAAATGTAAAGCAACAGGGACCCTAATAATTGCCCGTCTGAGTGTATGTTAGTATAACTGCTTTGAAGAATAATCTGACAAAAATGAGTAAAGCTGAAAGAATATATTCTTTGACCAAAATAAAAACTACCTACATATTTATCAACAGGAAAATAGAGAAAAAAACTAATTAGTAATGCAAATGAATGAACTGGAGCTATATTAGTGTGGATGAATCCTTCAAATATAATGTTGAGTAAAAAAAGCAACTGTAGAAAAATCTGTAAAATATCTTTTATACAAAATATTCAATCATTCAAGTCAAAACTGTGTATTAATTTTACAAAGAAATGCTTGAGAATAAAAAGCATGTGATTTAGGATAGCGATGACTTCCAGAAGTCTATGGGAATGAGATTGGGGATGGTATAGAGAGGCTTCGAGTTTATAGGTCATTTTTAAGTTACCTATGCTAGGTAGTAAATCATAGGAGTTCACTGTATTCTTTATATCTTTTTGTATACCTTTAATAATTTTTTAAAACCTAACTCACAATAAGCACAACATGGACCCATGACAGTAGTCTAATGTTGAGAAGCTGGCTGGTAGCATACTTTTTCAGGAAATTTGCCCTGCATAACAAACCTCCTTATTATTTAAAGAAAGTGGCTTTTTACTGGACACTGAAATTTCCAGGGAAGAATTACAGCTAGCAAGAACTGCCACCATGGAATATAATGATGCTTTTTAATTTATGATTATATTGGGGAGGTGTCTTAGGAATGGTCTACTTCTTGATCGTATCCATATTATCAAGAACACCTAGGCGACATAGTCACTTCAGTAATGCTAGCTGGTGTTCTGTCTGAACTGGCAAAGATATAGCTAAATCTAATTAAGGACCTAATATAGGTCCAGTTTTTCTGCTTCCTGACAAAATACTGGTGATGAATGGGACTGAGGCTTTCCTAGGGTTCTTCAGAGTCTCTAGAGATAGGGCTTTTACTATCAAGACATGCTCTTCCCCGCCCCACTAGGATACAGAACCATTACAAAATCCAGCCCTGGATTTTACATTAGGTGTCTCCTGGCTGCCTGTCTCAGCTGCCAGTGTCCTTCTAAACAACATGGCCCTGTTGCCTTCTGGGTGGTGTTCCTCTCCAAGAGCAGACTTTCTCATGAGTTTGTGAAATAGCCTGCTGGACTAACTGAATTCTCAGCTGAAATTCCCAGCCCTGGTGAGTCATGCTGAGGATCCTACTGAAGCCAGTCTGGGCTGCTTTCTCATGGGTGTGGCCACAGAAGAATCAAGAGCTTAACATGTGGAGTCTGACCTGCATTTAGATGCATCCTGTAGACTGATGGCTACTTGATCAGTGGAAGGTTTATTGGGATGCTGTTTTTTAATGATAAATCATTGAAATCCACCCCAGAATTATGACTGAAAACAGGAACCTAGAGTTCTAATAAAATTGAAATTTCTATGTTTTTCTGTGAGGGAAACAAGGCAAGGATTTTAGAGTCATTCCATACACACTAAATAAATCATGTTCCCTCGCTCTGGGGCAGAGGGTCCCAGCACTTCCTGTGCTAGGCCCAGCTGATCGACCTCCATAAAATCTTAGCAGGCACTTAGGTCCCAGCAGGAGCTCTGCTGGGATGAAATCATGTAGTGCCTGAGGACAGCACCCCCCCTCCCTATTCCCATGGCAACCGTCAATCTCACAGGAACAGAAGACATGCCTTAGGTTTGAGATTTCTCTCAGAATGCCCTCTGGGCTGGAAATGTCTCATTAAATTTCAAAGATTCAAGTACTGAGACCCAAGGGAGGCAGTTTACTCGTCTGTTGTGCTGGGGTAGGGCAGTGAGCCACTTTCTCTTTATTGGGAAACCTTGCCCAATTGGTGGAAGTTGTAGGTTGGCATATTTTGCTTAAAATAGACTTCTCCATATAAAAAGCTCTGCTCAGTAAAGGAGTGACCTATCCTGGAAATTCAAGCATTCTCTAACATTATAACAATTCAAGCAGAAGACAGATGTCTATTAGTCAAAGATGAAAAAAAATTGACTGAGGTTCCCAACAACAGTAATATTATGTCTGGATACCCCCACAAAGCCTGCGTTGAATCCAGTGGGTCCATGACTTACGTTAGTGTCCACTCACGTTGACCAATCTCCAGAAGGAAAAAGCTGTATATGCGGGAAATTTAAGGATGTAAAGAGATCATACAGGATGAATTTTAAAAGCAGGGGACATGGGAGGACTCCCTGTGGACTCTGGTTTTGTTTTTGCCACTAGGTGGCTGAGTAACCTTGAACCAGTTATGTGAATGCCCAAGTCTAGGGTTGCTCACTGTGTAAAATGAGGAGACTAAGCCAGATGTTTTCAAACATCCTTTTCTACTGTCAGAATCTCAAACTCAGATCCTTGACAAAGGAAGGGAGGGAGGGAAATGAGCTATAGAGCCATGCTATGAAAGGAAATTCAGCACTACTGGTTTGTGAAGATAGGCCTCAACAAAAAAGGGTATTCAATAGATGTAAATATTAATCAAAGTGATGAGTCTCTTAAAAAAAGGAGGAATGTGGTGACAACTCTATAACTGACTTTTAAAATTTGAATCTTCCCAAACAAATAAACAAAAAAAAACAATTAAAAATAGCATGCCAGGCAGTTCTGTCTTCTCTCTTTCTTTGTGTTCTTGACAGCAACCTAGCAATTTCTGGAGAGACATGAGATACAGGTAGATGAGTGAGTAACTGTCAGTTGATGAAAATCTTCCCCATCTTTCTTTTAAAGTGTACAACCGATTAGGATGTGGGGTCCTGAGAAGAAGTCATCCTCCTGTTAATTCTGATATCATATTCTCATGTCTTAATGTTCCCTTTTACAACACAAGAGCAGAGAATGCTGATTCCAGGCAGATAGGGTCAGGATACCTGATGTGAGATGTAGGTGATCAAACCCTCTTTCAGGGGAAGTACCTTTCATAATTTTCTCCAAAGAGCAAAGGACTGCCTTTGAGATCCTAGTTCATAAGTCTAGTGGGGTCATGTTTAGTAAGTTTAATAAACTCATGAAAAAAGAGTTGTAAGATCTTAAAATAATAAAATGTTTTCAATGTCCCCAAATCCCTGGAGTCTTCTAGGTTCAGAAATGTTCACATTCTGGTTACATGGGATAAGTATGAAATTAACTTCATTTCATATTATAAAAACCTATGATAAAGCATATTTGATGAATACAAGTTTTATGTTTCTAGTACCTTCAATACATTTTGACTTTATTGAACTTAATACCATATGTGATACCTGGAATGGGAAATCGAGCTGATTCAGTACTGCCATTTATATTTTATAATGAGGAATGGAGTGTAATATATAGACATTTGTGCCTTTTTTTTTTAAGAGCCTATTTTTGAGCCAAACAAAACCTTCAATTAGTACAGATTTGAGTTAAGTCAGCAGCTTGTGTGTAGTTAAGGAGGGAGAACTCTCTGTCAAATGACATTTCTTAATTTAACAAACATGAAATGTTTCTCCCTGTAGTGGTGATCTTTGGGATTTCCTGGTACTTATATTTCACCTCAGAGAATTCCCAAGTCTTCTACGAAAATAAGTATTACCTTTAGTATTTCCAATATGATCAGTCTTCTCTCTGCAAATAGCTTTAGAAATCTAAGTTTCTTCCAACAGATTCATCTTTGAAGACATTGGAAAAGGCATGTAAATCACTGAGCAACAAACAAATATTATTTGTTATTTGTAATAATCTTATTAGAACAAATATCATAGGAAAACTCTATAAAAAATTATTTAACCCAGAAACAAGTTTGCTACTGTAAGTATTTTTCCTTGTAAACCTACAGAGCTTCACTCTGTATGTTTATCTTCAGGAAACCTTTTGTTTTTCCTTTTTCATTTTCTAATATTTTCTTTTGGGTAGTTGTGAAGACATTTTTGCTTGCATCTCTGCTTCCTTTATACACTCTCTTCATCTTTAGGAAATGTAGGAAATTTCATTTGCTGAAGATTGGTCTCCAGCAAGGAGAATACAAAGAGAATGCTCTTCACATTTCTACAGGGATTAAAGTGGGTTATTCTTTAACACTGAAAGAATCCTTTTATAGGTCATCAGAAAAACAAAACAAGCAAGCACTAAAATATATTACCCTGGGAGCCAATGTAGATTTCCCGGACTCAGAAAGTTAAAAAAAAAATGTTTTTTGAAATAAGCCCCAGTTTCTCTAATCTGCTCACTCACCCTCCAAGTATCCTTTGGGTTTCTCAATTTATAAGCACCTGGTGCCTTCCTGCTCTCTCTTTGAAGCCTCAATAAAAAACTAAAATTATATTTTAGATACATCCTAGGATAGAAATGATAACATAAAGCATTTACTGGCAGAACACTGCTATGGTTTTAAAGTCTGTGTCCCTCCAAAATTCATGTTGAAGCTTAATCTCCAATACAATAGTATTAAGTGGTAGGACCTTTAGGAGGTCATTGGGTCTTGAGGGCTCTTCCTTTGTGAATGGAATTCAGGTCCTTATAAAAGAGGCTTCACACAATGCTGGGCCCTTTTTGACCTTCCTCCCTTCTGCTAAGTGAGAACACTGTGTTCATCCCCTAAGGAGGATGCAACAACAAGGCCGCATCTTGAAACAGACAGGAGCTCTCACCAGACCCTGAACTGGCCAGCACTTTGATCTTGCACTTCCCAGCTTCCACAGCTGTGAGAAATAGACTTCTATAGTTTTTAATTTGCCCAATCTGTGGTGTTAGAAACAGGTTTATAACTTTGGGAAAACTCCACACCGAGACAACGGGTCACTCAGCAAGGCTAGTGTACTTCCTGCAAGAAGGGTGCAACTCACCAGCAATCTTGCCACGAGAGCACATCTGAACAAGGGAGAGAGGGACATTTATAACTTTCATAACCTGATGCAATCACCCTACTGCTGTGTCCAGTTTTCATTGGCTGGAACAGGACCTCACATTCTATGCTTGACCTAATTGGCTAAAAACTTGGAAATTTTCTAAAAAGGTAAAGGCAGAGGAAAACAAAGAAAAAGAGGAAGTAACTTCAGGAACGCTTAGAGAAGCGATAACGTTTCCAAATAAGGAAGAGGAGTAAGCTATGACCTAAGACTTGCCTGGGCTTGTCCAGGCATGTCAGGGCAAATATCTAGATTAAAGTGTAAGAATGAAGAACATAGGATACACTTATTTCTTTATTATGACTAACAGCTACTTTAAGATTATTAGCAAAAACTTTAAAGTGAATTAACCTTTGAAGAAACTGTTATTTATTCATTATGAACTAGGAGGACAGCTTTGAAGATGAAACTTTTATTTATTCTCATTTCCTACATGAGGTATTCTCTTATAACAGCACAAATGAACTAAGATAAAGGCCATTTGTATTTAATAGGAAAAAAAAAGTTTGGAGTTGAAGGAATAACTTTTTCTGAGACAATTATTGAGTACAGCCATGGGTGGGGCAACTTGTCAGAGATTTAAGCCTTCTCATTTCACTCTCTGCTGCCATAAAAGCTACCTATGCTTGAGTCAGCCCAAAGCTGTACTTCTTTTTACCACAGAGATAAGATTCACTGTCTGACCAGTTACTATAATACACAGATTTCGTCAAGGCAGGAGGGAGTGAGAAGTTGAGAAAAAGGGCCTTTGAGCAGACGGGGAGGGGACCTATTGGTTTAGCAAGATTCAAAATACTTCCCAGAGAAGACTTCAAGGATACACAGTTTAGATTGTGAGTCCCCATCCTGTGGAGTATCTCTGACTTCATTTAGTGTGATTCTGTCATGGTCTATAAAATCTACCTTAAAATTAATTTTTGAAGAAATAGGATGGCCTCACCACCCTCTGCTTCTCACATTCCTGTGCACTCGGAGCTGGAAGCCCCTGGAGTGCTGAGCCTGGAATGGCCAGGGCTCATATTAACAATTTCATGGGGTTAACAACTGTGACTTTCTGCCTTCTTTACCTTCATGCTGCATTTATTATTGCCCTAATGGTTCTGTTAATTGAGGAATAGAATGAGAGTAAGCACAATGCCAACAAGGGACAAAGGACAGACACTTGTGTTTTCTAGAAAATAACAGAGCAGGAAAAATCTTTTGGTTCTGTGGTGGCTCCTGGAGAAAATTATTTTCTGTACCTCAACCGGTTGTCAAGTCCCAAGCAAATGGGAAGATCAGATATTTAGCCGTGTCCTGGTCTTAGCTAATTTGGTGTGCTCTGTGGTTGCTGATGTGTAACTGGCCAGAGGTTTAGAGGTAGAACTACCTCCTAAGCCCTGCTTCAGATGCAGATAACCAAGACACTGTCCTCTGTGGCTTTATGTCAAAAGGAGACCTCTACTAAAGAGGTTAAACCAGACCTGACTAGTCACTTGGAGGAATAAGTAGGAAAAATAAATGCTTATCACTTTATACCTTAGAGAGAAGAGGCCAAGAACAATTGCTTTGTATAATTTAGAGAACTAGGCCCAGTAAAAGACCAGGTTGCTTTGGAGTGGTTAACCTCAGGGAGCAAGAAAATTCTACAGCAGTCCAAGAAAATAAGATGAAAGCAGCACACGGGTGCTTCCTAAAGTGACCGAGGTTTCTGTCAATTTGAGCAGCATTCCTAGAATCCCCCAGCACTACTTCCTAATTTGACCTTTCGTGATTTGAGGCCTTAAACCACAAAACCAAACTACAATCCCTATAAAACTTTGGCACAAGAGGGTGGACCCAGGAGGATTTTTATCCGTAAGCCTATATTTTCTGGCTTTTTCTGGCTTATATGTTATCCTTAAAATATCTGGAAGACATTTTTGATCATTTGTGATTTACTCTGAAGGTCTCAGGCTAAACCAGCAGAAATTGTTCTTTTGGGGATCATTTCACACAATGGAGTCTAGAAAATTAGGAATCCCTTAAAACTGAAGTTAGTAAAATGAAATGTCTGAAAGCAGTGGATCTTGGGATTTTCTGAGGTCTAATGGAGACCGTGTAGACTGGTGCAAAAACCCAAATTATTATCACATATATGAAGTGCAAGTGTGAATCTGTATTCAAATCTTACCCAGACTTTTCAAATAATTATCAAATGTATACTTTCCTATTCATAAGGGTGTAGATTTGTCATGCTTAGTCCATAAGACTCTTCTTTGTAATTCTTGTACTCAGTTTTTATTTTATTTTCTGAACTCCTATAGTATGAACACTGGTGTATAATCAGCAAATATTTGCTGCTGGCAGCAGAGTCACTCCAGCTATTTTAAGCAGAAAGAGATTTAATACAGAGATTTGGTTGCTCATAGCATTGTTGGAAGGGTTACCAGAATGAGCTTTAGGCTGAGTATCTAGGAGTACCGTGACTCAGACCTCTTAACTGGCCTAATAGAGAGAAAACCTACCCTTCCTACATTCCAAACAGAGAATGGGAATTTCTAGGATCAATATATAAATTTTTTTTTGAGACAGGATCTTGCTCTGTTGCCCAGGTTGGAGTGCAGCAATGCCATCATAGTTCATGGCACCACTGCACTCCAATCAGGCTCTTCTAATTGGATACACAGTATGAGTGCTGGAAGAATCCCATTTTATGAGACTTGACAGAAGTGAGAGAAAAACTTTCTGAGTACTCCCACTCTTGTTTTTGCCAGCAAGCCAGATTGCGGAGATGGGTTTTTTCTATGACTACATCGTAGCCTCCAGTCACTAATTCTTTGGCTGTGGAGAAGTAGTGGCAGACAAGTAGCAACGGCTTTCAAAAAATCTGAATGACAGGTGTCTAGATAGCTGTTGAGCCTAGAGCTAGTACGGTGGCTCATGCCTGTGATACCAGTGCTTTGGGAGGCCATGGTGGGAGAACTGCTTGAGGCCAGGAGCTTGAGACCAGCCTAAGCAACATAGCAAGGCCCCATATCTACTGCAAGTAATAAACATGTTAGTCAGGCTTGGCATGCGCATGTAGTCCTTGCTACTCAGGAGTCTGAAGTAGGAGGATTGTTTGAGCCTGGGACATCAAGGCTGCAGTGAACTACAGTGGGACCACTGCACTCCAGCCTAAGCAACAGAGCGAGATCCTGTTTCAAATAAAAAATATTGAATGACTTCCCTCCTTAGTAGGTAGAGTTTATTTCTAGCATAGTCTTTTTGTTTTGTTTGTTTGTTTTTTATGCCCAAAAATCCCATGGTAACTTGAGGTCGTTATGAACATTTATAATCACCATACAGAAAGAATGATAGAGGAGGCACTTGAAGGTAAATTATGTCCAGTCTAATGTGTAGTGACTCCAAGTCATGGCTCTTTTAGGAAAAATACATTGATCTGAATCATTTTACCATATATATATATATATATATATATATATATATATATATATATATTTTTTTTTTTACTAGAGGCTGAATGCAAGAAAAAGTCTGGGTATTTCAGCATTATAATAATTCTGGCTAAACTTAAACTTGACGACTTACTATAACTACAGTATACAAACTAATATCAACGTACTAAACTTTTTTATGTAGCAAAATTTTCCCCAAAATCATTTCTTGCAGAGATAAGTAGATTGTCCATGGTGGTTGTTGGAAGAAGTACATAAAATAAAAAGTCAGAGCTATAGAAAAATCTTAAGGATTTTTCTGTAACTCTGACTTTTTATTTTATGTCAAAGAATATTAAATTGAGAGGGATTCTTAGAGATTATCCAAACAGGAATGGCAGAGAGAAACTGACTTGCCGAGGGTCACACACCTGGTAAGTGGAATGGCCTGTGTCTTCTGATTAGCTCACTACTGTCTTCACCACTCAACAGATCAGGTGCCATTTTTTTTTTAATAGAATTGAGTTTTCATTCATTGAAAAAGAAAAATGGCTAAAGTCTACATTCATATAATAACCTTTGGAGGACTTAAGAATCTCCAACTTCATTGCCAGGTATATGAAAAAGCTTGACTTCTATTCTTGACATATTGAGTCAAATACACATACATTTATGTACGTATACACACTACTAGCTGGTTGAAGTGGTGATTTCAATATAGTTATTAACAAAGGTGATAGCAATAACAGAAGGAAAACTCTCAGATTTCCTTTAGCTGTGCAATTCTTTGAATTCTCATCTATTTCTGTGATGATATACTCAAAACATCAGTGCTGTCATCCACACACTGGCTTTCTTAACTTTTACCTTGACTTAAAAGTTGGAATCATGTGTGTGCTTCAGTTCAGTGTATGGTGATATAAGTCTTCTAAGAAGGTTATCAGCATTGTCCACTCTGATGCCGGAATTGAGAAAATGAGTGTCTTAGATATCATGAATTGGTAGTAACTGTTATGCTGGCATGATGAATTGTTTCCAGGAATTGAAATATGATAGACTTGGTTGTTCTGGGAAGAAAGAACACACAGCCTACCCAGGGAGGGTTACGGGGGAGGTGGGGATGAAATAGCAGACAAGTTAGTTAGTTAGTAGGACACTTCCCAGGACTAGCAGAATGAGATATTCTATTACTATATTTCTAGTTCCTAGTGGAGTTTTAAATTTTATTTTTATTGAATTTAGCAGTTGTTCCTACCTGCAAAGGGAGTCCATATGGATCAATAAAGAAGAGACCAATAATCAGATGATCCCATGACCTATAGGAAAGCAGTGCCCCCCAAATGCCTTCTCTGCTGTCTCTCAGCATGATGTCTAAAGTAATGAGTGTTAGCAGCATAACAGGGTCATCCCTTCTCTTAGGAGAAAATCTCATAGCAAATATATATTATCAGACACTCTGCTTACTAACCAGTATAAGCAAAATTCATTAAGAAAATCACAATTATTTAGCCTTTATCAATTCAAGCTGGTTTCCAGAACTCAAAAATCTAATAGTAATAAGTAAAATAGTAATAAGGAAAGAAACTAACAATCCCTTTTGAAGAACTTACTAAGTGTAGTCTCTTGGTTAGTGTTAACTCTTGCAGCTAAACACACACAACCCCTTTGTTAAAGAAACAAATGATGGCTTCCTAGGAGAAAACTGATATTCATAAAATATTTACTGGTAAGAAGAAGAAAAGAAAAAAACTGACCTTAACCATTAACCAGGAAGTTTCCTAGGGAAAAACACCTTAAATAGATAAATAGTGTGGAAATGGGGTATATTTGGGTGTTCATAAAGGAAAGGCTATTTTTAAAAAAATTGTTGAGCTACTCAAGATGCTGAAATGGATCACTTGAGCTCTAGAGTTTGAGACCAAGCCTGGGCAACATAACAAGACTCTGTTTCTAATTCTGAAAATTTATTGTACACTAAAATGGAATTTTTTAAAAACCGCTTCCTGGGGAGGAGAAGCAAGCATCCTGGAAATACAGAAACTAGATCATCAGCTAATATCAATTGAGCACTTATTATTTTAAGAACTTTACATTTATTTTAACCAATCTTTATACCAAATCTATGAGATAGGTAGTCAAAATAATAAAATGCAATATGTATTTAGTATTTATAATTTTCTGAGCATTACTTTAATTACTTTAGATCAGTTTACTCTTTGAGCACTCATTATGACCTGAGAAATAGGTACTAATATTATCCTTATAGAAAAGGAAACAAAGCACAGAGATCTCAAACACATTGTCCAAAGTATCTCACCACCATGTAGATGTGCCAGGATTTGAACCCAGGCAGTCTGAATTCAGAGGTGACACTAAGCCATACTGCCATTATTTAGGTGGACCCTATTAAGTCTGTGATGGGTTTTTTATTTTTTCCTTTTCCAAAATGGAGATTTACGGTATCTTCATTCATTTCTTCAACAAACTGATATTTATTGAGGGCCAATGTGGTCAGGTCCTGCTCTAGGGCCTGGAAAACCTCAGTGACCACAACTGACTGTTCTCTACTCTTATGGAGTCGCCATTCTAGCTGTCTCTTTGATATAGTTTCAGTGTTTCACCCCTCCAAATCTTATGTTGACGTGTAGTCCCCAGTGTTGGAGAATGGGCCTGGTGGGAGATGATCAGATCATAAAGGTGGATCCCTCATGAATAGCTTAGCGCCATCCCCTTGGTGATGAATGAGTTCACGTTGAGAGCTGGCCCCTCCTCTTACTCTCTTGCTCTCTCTCTTGTTCTGCTCTCTTGTTCTGCTCTCTCTCTTGCTCCTGCTCTCACTAGGTGATGTGCTTTCTCCCCCTTCCCTTTCCACCATGATTGTAAGCATCTGAGATCATCACCAGAAGCAGATGCCGAAGCCATGCTTGCATAGCCTGTAACATCATGAGGCAGTTAAACCTCTTTTTTAAATAAATTGCCCAACCTCAAGTATTTTCTGATAGCAACACAAAAAGGACCCAACACAGGCCTCATCTGAGCAATGACTTGAACGCAAGTGGGAGGATTTGTGTCATAGAAATTCTGAATCCAAGAAAGAGTGGTCAGGTGAAGGAGAGTTAATCAAAGTTCTAAGATAGAAGTACATGTTTCAGAAAATTCCAGGTGGAAGGGACTGCTTGAGCAAAGGCTCCAGGGTAGGATCGTGTTGGGCATGTCTGAGTAAGACAAGGAGGACACACAGCTGGAGCAGAGAGGCAGAGGGTCAGGATGGTGAAATGGTTTGGCCGTGTCCCCAGCCAAATCTCATCTTGAATTATAATGCCCCTAATCCCCACATGTCGAGGGAGGGACCCAGTGGGAGGTGACTGGATCATGGAGGCAGATTTACCCTTGTTCTTCTCATAATAGTGAGTGAATTCTCACAAAATCCTAGGGTTTTATAAGTAGCTGGCATTCGCCTTGCTTGTCTTTCTCCCTCCTGCTACCATGTGGAGAAGGTTCTTGCTTCCCCTTTGCTTTTAGCCATGATTGTAAGTTTCCTGAGGCCTCCCCATTCACATGGAACTGTGAGTCAATTAAACATATTTCTTTTATAAATTAGCCAGTCTGTGGTAATATCTTTACAGCAGTGTGAGAACAAAGCAATACAGATGGTCACAGGGCCTAGACCTTATAAGGCCCACAGTAAGCACACTGGTTTTCACTTTGAGTAAAATGAGGAGCCATTGCAGTGTTTTGAACTGAAAAATGACATAATCTGACTTGTTTTTAAAAAAGAATCAGTCTGCTGAATTGTGAATAGACTGTAGGTGAGCAAGAATAAAAGTAAGGAGTTCCTGATAAACTGATGTGGGGAAGGCTAATGTGGGCCAGGGACAGAGCTGAAAGATCAAGAACTCAAGTTTGGATACATTGAGTTCAGCACATAAATGAAATTGAAACCCATGTGGCTAGATGAGGTTAATAAGCTAGTGGACACAGCTGGAGAGAAGGCCTAAGGACTAGCTTTGGGTAGTCTAACTTTAACAGGAGGAACCAGCAAAGGACACTAAGAAGGAACAAACAAGTGAGGCAAGAGAAGATAAATTGATGTTCTGCAAGGCAAGTAAAAAGCATATCTCAGAGTGTTTTTTTAAATTAAACCTTTAGTGAACAGGTCTTATTTTCACCACTCAATTGCTTGTCATTTCTATCAGACAGCTATTGGTGCTTCTGAGGCTGAGCTCACTCATGAGCCCTCTGTTGTCAAACCAGGCTAGGAACCATTTGCCCAGTGCAGCAAAGCCAGACACTGACATCGGGAATATAGCAAAAGAAAGGGAGACATTCACTACAGGCATCAAGCAAGGAAAATCGGGCAGCCTAACACTCATGACCCAAAGTTCCAGATGGCTGATAGACAAGGGTTTTTCAAAGTGGAGTGGCTGACGTTATAGGCAAAGTCATGAATAAAAACATGGAAGCTATATATTGGTTCGAACTAAAAAGGAAGGATATCTCAAAGTGGGAGCCTACAGGTAATAAATGGATTCAAAGATTTTCTGATAAGTGATTGGTTAAGGAAGCAAAGCTTTGTCTGAAAGTTTGAGATCAACAGAAAAGAACATTAGCTCTGGCTCATGGACATGACCTCCTCCGAGCACCTCAGGAAGAAATTTAGAACAAAGAATGGCATGCAGAATTTAGTCCTCAGTTTCCCCTTATCTGAGGCCTCTGTGCCCACAGATCTATTTGGTGGGGGGGGGGGGGGGCGGAGTTTAAAAACACAACTCAAGGACATATGTTAAGATGTTATCTTTAGTTTCTACAGGGAATAAAACATCCCATGATTTTAGCTTCCTTCCGTCTTGGCTATTGTTTTAAGCTACTGTTACTTTCTTGCTTAGCAAGTTGTTCACAAGATCAGTCTGTATTCAAGATGTAGAAAGTACATTCAACTTTTCAGGGCTAGCTGAGTGCCTGGAATTTCTCTTGCAGGAACTCAAGATTTTCCTTTGTTTTCAGGCTCAGGGGGCCCTGCAGGGCCCTTAGAGGGGTTCCTGCTTGGTCTCACTACAGCCAGCTGGAAGGTCAGCTGGGGGCTGGTTGGTCTAGGATGATCTAAGCTTGGCTGATTCAGCTCTCTCTGTTCCACATGCTATCTCATGCTTCAGTCTTGTTCTCATAGCAGAAAGCAGGGGTTCAAGAGAGAACAAAAGAAAGGGAGGAATGAAAGGTACAGGCATCTAGAGTCCTAGGCTTGGAACTGGAACACTGTCACTATTGCTACTTTATATGGGACAAAACATGTCACAAGATCAGTCTGTATTGAAGATGCATTCAGGTACATTCAACTTTTTGATGAGATGAACTGCAAGTCACTGTGCATAGGTCATGAATATAGAGAGGGATAAAATTTGGAAATATTTTGCAATCACTCTTGACACCAGTTCTTAACACTCATAAACTCAGTCTATCAGGAGGCTCTCCTCAAAATTGCACAAGCCACACCTGTGATTGTGTTGCCCTCCCTATGTAGGTTGCTTTCCACATCTTCCGTTACTTTGTAGACCTGCAGCTTAGCTCCTTCATCTTTCTTTCAAGCCATTTCTATTCATACAAATCTCTTCCCTTTGAATTCCTACAGTGTCTGTAATTGGAACCATATATAATACATTAAAGTGCTTAAGTAGGGGGTTGGCACGTAACACACACGTAACAAATGGTAGCTATCACCATGATTCTTCCTTACCACATTACAGGTCATCTGAAACTTTACTCCAATGATTTTAGGCTGGAGTCTTGTCAGTCTCCCGAAGTGGGCCTTCATCCCCTTAATAAAACGGAGATGTCTGTATTTTTGTGTTCTAAATGGCAGCCAGCACAGTGAGAAGCACATAGTGAGTTCTCAGTACAATTTTGTTAATTATTAAGGGTTGATTTAAAGTCTACGGAGCTTTTTATAGTTGGGAAATTATCACGTAGTAAAAATGTCTTGAAGCTGCATAAGTCCTGAGAAGGCTAAAAAAAAAGTGTGCACCTTGTAGAAAACTCTATTACAAGTGGAAGGATTATTCTAAGAAAATTATTTGAATAATTTTTCACCTTTTCACAGCAATTTTGCTGTTTACTTGGAATTAAACGAGTGAGCTTAGGAGTTCTGGAAGGCTGATGAAAGCAGGTGTTCATCACTTTTAAGCACTGTACCTGTATTGTCAGCAAACATGTTGTAACATCCATTTAGTACTTTCCCTGAAACTTCAAAATAAATCCTGCTCTTGCTGGTAAGCTTGAAAGAGAGAAAAGAAAATGCAGGTTCTCTCAAAACTGAAATGAGAGGCTGTGAAAGAAGAAAAAATAAACATACAAAAGAAGGAAAATGCCAGCAAGTGTATGAAAAATTGCAATAATGTCAATACCTGACTGAGGTTATGTGTTCCGTGGCTCCTGTTTGAATCACAGACTTCATTACTTCAATATCAGATATCACAATTTAGGAGATAAAAATTACTGGATAGCATTTGGGAGTGAGCAGGAAGATATCAGACGTCAAATGAAGTATTCACTGAACCATTTCCATAGACCTAGATTATTTTGCTTCTTTATGAAATTAAATTCTCTATAAATAATATGTCTGTCATGGAGTTCAACACACCTTTTTTTCTTTAGAAGTCAAATAAAATGAAAATCAGAACATCTCCATAAAATAACAGTTAAATTTCTGATTTTTAACCATTTAATAATTGCTGTAAGCTTTGCATCAAGCAGAATCTGAGTTGCAAATATATGGGTATTAAATTTATTCCTTATGGAATACATCTGGAATAAAATTGGAATGCAAAATATAGAAATTGGAACATTAGATGTGTCAAGGCATTTTTCATTTTTAAATATTTCCATAGGTTTTGATTTTCCATTGTATTTATTAAAAGCCTGGATGTCTGTTCACTGTATGGGCATGCAATTGAGTTTACTCTTGCTGAACACAAGAGCTTTTTGGTTGAGATTTTAGAAAAGTTTAAGTTGCATAGACCACACCTGGAGATTTAGACTCTACAATAAAAAGTTATAGTGAGTTAAAACGGAACATGTACTTTGTGGCCAACTGATCAGTCTCTTTCCCTCCCTCCCCCAACCTGCTCTACCCACTTTGAATTCAGGAATTACATCCTGATACCAAGACATGATATACTTCAACAATTTTAGCTTTCTCCCTGTCTCCACGCTCTTTTCCAATTTATTCTGCCTATTGTCAAATTAATCTCCCTAAAGTAACAGATTCATGTTCATTCATTGTTTTAAAACGTTCGATATTTCTCTTTTTTAAAAATTTCAATAGGCTTTTGGGGAAATGGGTGGTGTTTGGTTACATGAATAAATTTTTTAGTGGTGATCTCTGAGATTTTGGTACACCCATCACCCATGCAGTATATACTATACACAATGTGTAGTCTTTTATTTACCCCCTTCTCACCCTTTCCCCTGAGTCCCCAAAGTCCATCCTATCAATCTTAAACCTCTGCATCCTCATAGCTTAGCTCCCACTTATGAGTGAGAACATATGATGTTTGGTTTTCCATTCCTGAGTTATTTCACTTAGAATAATGGTCTCCAATTTCATCCAGCTTTCTGTGAATACCATTATTTCATTCTCTTCTATGGCTGAATAGTACTCCATGGGATGTGTGTGTGTGTGTGTGTGTGTATACATACATACATGTATAATGGTGTATACACACATAGTACTACTATGGCTGAGTAGTACTCACTACTCAGTACACACATACACACACACGCACACACACACACATACATACATACCATGGAGTACTACTCAGCCATAGTAGTACTATGTGTGTATATAAATATATATATATGTGTGTGTGTGTGTACATATATATATATATACACACACACACACACATACATACATACCATGGAGTACTACTCAGCCATAGTAGTACTGTGTGTATATATATACACACACACAGACAGACACACACACAAACACACTACCTTATATGTAGTATATAATGTATATATATACAGACACACACTATATAATACACATGTAGTATATATATAATACACGCATAGTATATATGTGTGTGTATGTATATATACACACATATACACATTATATATGTATATACACATATGTATATACACATATGTATATACATACACACATATATATGTATATATACACATATATACATATATATAATATATGTGTGTATATATTATGCATATATACATATATAATGTATATATACACACACTATATATATACACACACATGTATATATATACACACACTACATTATATGTAGTATATAATGTATATACTGTACATATATATATAATGTAGTTTATATATATACTACAATTTCTTTATCTACTCTTTGATTGAAGGGCATTTTGGCTGGTTCCATGTTTTTGCAGTTGTGACTTGTGCTGCTGTAAACATGTGTGTACAAGTATTTTTTTTTTTTGTATAATGACTTCTTTTCCTCTGGGTAGATACTCAGTAGTGGGATTGCTGGATAAAGTGGTAGTTCTAGTTCTTTAAGGAATCTCCACACTGTTCTCCATAGTGGTTGTGCTGGCTTACATTCCCACCAGCAGTGTAAAAGAGTTTCCTTTTCACTGCATCCACACCAACATCTATTAGTTTTTAATTTTTTAATTATGGCCATTCTTGGAGGAGTAAGGTGGTATCACATTGTGGTTTTGATTTGCTCTGGGTAGGACTTTCAGTACTACGTTGAATAGAAGTGGTGAGAATGGACATCCTTGTCTTGTTCCAATTCTCAGGGAAAATGCTTTCAACTTTTCCCCTTTCAGTATTATGTTGGCTGTGGGTTTGTCATAGATGACTTTTATTACCTCAAGATATATCCCTTGTATGCTGATTTTGCTGAGGGTTTTAATCTTAAAGTGATGCTGGATTTTGTCAAATGTTTTTTCTGTGTCTGTGGAGATGATCATGTGATTTTTGTTTTCAATTCTGTTTATGTGGTGTATCACATTTATTGACTTGTGTGTGTTAAACCACCCCTGCATCTCTGGTATGAAACCCACTTGATCATAATGGATTATCTTTTGGATATACTATTGGATTCAGTCAGCTAGTATTTTGTGGAGGATTTTGCATCTATATTAATCAGAGATATTGGTCTGTACTTTTCTTTTTTGTGTTATGTCATTTCCTGGTATTTTGTAATAGGGTGATACTGGCTTCATAGAATGAATGCAACATTCATTCAGTAGAATGCATTCAGTAGAATGCAACAGCAGTTTAAAAATACAAAGGGGGACATTAATGATAGAAGGACTTGTCCCACAGGAAAATATCACAATCCTAAATATACATGCACTGAACACTAGGGCTCCCAAACTTATAAGGCGATTCCTGCTAGGCCTAAGAAATGAGACAGACAGCAACGTAATAATAGTGGGGAACTTCAGTACTTCACTGACAGCACTAGACATGTCATCAAAACAGAAAGTCAACAAAGAAACAATGGATTTAAACTATGCCCTAGAACAAATGAACCTAACAGGTGTTTAGAGAACATTCTACCCAACAACTACAGAATATACATTCTATTCATCAATACATGGAACATTCTCCAAGACAGACCATACGATAGATCATAAAACAAGTCTCAGTACATTTGAGAAAACTGACATTATATCAAATACTCTCTCAGACCACAGTGGAATAAAATTGGAAATCAACTCCAAAGGGAACGCTCAAAACAGTGCAAATACATGGAAATTAAATAACCTACTCCCAAATGATTGTTTGGTAAACAATAAAATCAAGATGAAAATTAAAATATTTTTTGAACTGAGTGATAATAGTGACACAACCTACCAAACCCCCTGGGATACAGCTAAGGTAGTGCTAAGAGGAAAATCCATTGCCTTAAATGCCTACATCAAAAAGTCTGAAAGAGCCCAAATAGAAAATCTAAGGTCACACCTCAAGGAACTACAGAAACAAGAACAAACCAAACCCAAATCCAGCAGAAGAAAATAAATAACAAAGATTAGAGCAAAACGAAAAGAAACTGAAACAAACAAAAATTCAAAAGACAAATGAAATAAAAAGCTGGTTCTTTGGAAAGATACATAAAATTGATAGTCCATTGGCAACATAAACCAAAAAAAGAGAGATCAAATAAGTTCAATTAGAAATGAAATATGAGATATTATAACCAATACCACAGAAATGCAGAAGATCATTCAAGGCTACTATGAACATCTTTATGAACATAAACTAGAAAACCTAGAGGAGATGGATAAATTCCTGGAAATACACAACTCTCCTAGATAAAATCAGGAAGAAATGGAAACTCTGAACACACCAATAACAAGCTGCAAGATTGAAATGGTAACAAAAAATTGCCAACAAAAAAGGGCCAGAACCAAATGGAGTCACAGCTGAATTCTATCAGACATTCAAAGAGGAACTGATAGCAGTTCTATTGACAGTATTCTACCAGATAGAGAGAAAATTATCCCTAAATCATTCTATATATTTTGCATTTCTCTCTGTCCTTCATTTCCAGAAGTCATGATTTCTTATTTATGCTATTTCAGTGAAGATTTTTCTGTCATATATCATTTTTTTTTAATTTCACTAAGTTGGACTTAATATTTTCCTGATGGCTTCTTGATTAGCTTAATAATGGATCTTCTGAATTATTTTTCTGGCAATTCAGGAATTTCTTCTTGGTTCGGATCCATTGCTGGTGAGCTAGTGTGATCTTTTGGGGGTGGTAAAGAGCTGTGTTTTGTCAAAATACCAGAATTGTTTTCCTGATTCCTTCTCACTTGGGTAGACTATGCCAGAGGGAAGATCTGGGGCTCAAGGGCTACTGTTCAGATTCTTTTGTCTCATGGTGTGCTCCTTTGATGTCATGCTCTCCCCACTTCCCCAGGGGTGTGGCATCCTGAGAGCCAAACAGCAGTGATAGTTATTTCTCTTTTGGATCTAGCCACCCAGTGGAGCTACTGGGCTCCAAGTTGGTACTGAGGGTTGTCTGCCCAGGGTCCCATGATATGAACTGTCTTCACGTCTCTCACCCATGGATAGCAGCACCTACTCTGGTGGAGGTGGCAGAGGAGTGAAATGGACTTCGTAAGGGTCCTTGGTTGTAGTTTTGTTTATTGCACTAGTTTTGTGTTGGTTGGCCTCCTGCCAGGAGGTGGCACTTTCAAGAGAGCATTAGCTGTGGTTATAGGGAGGATCAGGTGGTGGATGGGGCCCTAGAGCTCCCAAACTATTATGTCCTTTGTCTTTGGCTACCAGTGAGGATAGAGAAAAACTATCAGGTAGAGACAAGGTTAGGTGTGTCTGATCTCAGACTTTCCTTGGACCAGGCTTGCTGTGGCTGCTGTGGAGGATGGGGTTGTGGTTCTCAGGCCAATGGAGTTATGTTCCCAGGGAGATCATGGCTGCCTCTGCTGAGTCATGCAGGATGTCAGGGAAGTGGGGAAAGCCAGCAGTTACAGGCCTCACCCTGCTCCTATGTTGCCCAAAAGGTTCATCTCACTCCCACTGTGACCCCCACCCCAGGCAACAGCACCGAGTTTATTCCCAGGCAGCGGGTGAGCAGGGCTGAGAACTTGCCCCAGGCTACCAGTCTTCCATCTAAGAATGCAAGCAGGGCTGTCAGGTTTAGTGCCTCCCAGCCTGTGGGCTTCTGTGCTGTGTCTCCACTCCTGATTCACCCCTTCCCCTGAACTGAGTCCAGGAAAATTCACATTCAGTTGAAATTGTTAGTTTAGCCAGAGGTTTTCTTCTCGCTGTCGTCTTTTCCCACTTCCTGTGGCAGCTCTCCCCAGGGACCTCTGTGAGACAAAGTCAGAAATGGCTTCCCTGGGGACCAAGAGAGCTCAGAACTCTTCCTGCTGCTTCTTCTACCCCATATTTCACTTGGGCCTCTAAATTTGTCTCAGCTCCAGGTGAGGTGAAATCCTTCTCCCATGATCTCGATCTTTAGATTCCCCATCTAAGGTATGTGTTTGGGGACAGACAATCCCCCTTTCACACTTTGGGCACTCACAGTTTTTCAGCTATCTCCTGGGGCCTGAAGAAGCAATCCACTTCCTTCAAAGGGTCTGTGGATTCTCTCCTTAAAATTTCCAATAATTTAATTAGACCTTGAGAATAAATGTAAATAACTTTAGTGCTCACTCTCTCTCTCTCTCATATATATGTGTGTGTGTGTGTGTGTATATATATATATATATATATATATATATGTATATGTGTGTGTGTATATGTAGATACGTATATATACACATATACACATATAATGTCTTCTCATTAACAAAGAGTGAGGCTTTCCATGTCAGTTCTTCCATAAACCTGAAATTCTTGCCTTCTCTCCACCTACCTAATCCAATGCTGTCTTCCAAGCTCAGTTCACCTCCTCATAAATAAAGCTTTCTCTAATAAAACAGAAGTTGTCAAGAGAGAGGCAGTGGACATTGAACAATACCTGCTGCTACCTGACCTAGGAAAGTCTTGTTTCTTTCTGGAATTTAGTTATTTTGATTAGTTTGCATTCATAACGCTCCAAATTGTCCAGTTTTTCTAGTTGTCTTTATGAGAACAATGATCTGTGAGAAACTTTGACATTCTAACTAGAAAAAAACCTTCTTTCTTCATTGATTTTTGGGAGCCTCCAGAAAGCATACTTGGCAAATCAATGTCGGGTAGGTTTAGGATAAATACTAAGCTTTGAGTATGTTCTTGTCTATTAACATTGGAAGAAACACATTCTGATAAACATTGTTGTGCTATATCTGCTGATGCATTCTTTAGACCTGTGACATGGGATATAGTGGCAGAAAACAAATTGGCCTAATGTAATAGCTTCTAACAAAGTCTGAAATTTTGGTATCATTATAATTGCAAAACAGTTGCAGCATAAATCATACTAATGTGTTGTAAGGTCCTCATACCCTCATTTAACTCTACATGAACTCAGTTAAAGCTAGTCTTCAGATACGAGTTATTAATATTCACTATTACTTTTTATGGGTAGCAATTCTTTATTCTTTACTGTGACATTTTGAATAATGAAACTTGCAAGACCTTGTTTACTAACACTTGGTAAAAGTTCTCATGTAAGATAATTCCTAGATATCTGTTTCACTCATTCAACTTAAAATTTTTCATTAGGCCAGCATTTCCAAAGAGTGCTTCACAGAATGCTGATTCCCACAGATATTGATTATAAAAAAAAAAAGGTTCTGTAGGTAAAGGTATCTTGGAAATACCATCAAGTGCAATACCTTTTTTGATTTTATCAATCAATATTAGCATATGAAAGGATCTGATAAATGTGCAATAATTCTTTACTTTGTTCAATTTGGCATTTCCATACTATTAAAAACTCTTTTTTTTTTAACATAACATCTATTGATCCCTTGAATCTGGTGTTTTATGAAATACACTTTGGAAAATGGCTAAAAGAGTAATAAGGAAGTTAATTAAAATCATGTATACTAAATTAAATGAATTGAGAGATAGGCAGCTCTGTTGTATATGATACTTCCTAGAAATCTCCCTATCTTTTGCAGAGATTTGAAATGCAATTAATAGACTTTAAGCCAGGAGTGGTGGGTCGTCGTGCCTATACTCCCAGCACTTTAAGAGGGTATGGCAGTAAGATTGTTTCAAGGTCAGGAGTTCAAGGCCAACCTGGGCAACAAAGTGAGACCTGTCTCTACAAAAAGGTTTTAAAATTAGCCGGGTGCAGTGGCACACACCTTTATTCCCAGCTACTCAGGAGGCTGAGGTGGGAGGATCGCTTGAGGCCAGCAGTTCAAAGCTGCAGTAAATCATGCTTGTGCCACTGCACTCCTGCTGTGTGACAGAGAAAGACTCTGTCTCAAATAAAAATAAAAAATAAAGCACAGACTTTAGACTATATATGTATTCTCTTGTAAGTATTGTAGTATTTCTGAACACTGTAGAACTTGTGAACATGGTAGAACTACCAGCCTTTTCAGAATAAGAAATGATATAATTATATGATGCTATAGACTCTCTAGGCATTTTTCAAAAAGATTTTGAATGACAAGGTGGTCCTCCTGGAAAGAAACATAACAGTCTGCATGATTTTCCTAGTATCTGAAATCATCTATAAATATTTGTGTGTATTTGCTAGGGGTTTCTGACCCTATTGGCAAGACCATATATCTGAAACTGTAATCTTAAGTGAAGCTACTACTTTCACTTTTGTGAAATTAGGTGAACGGGTCTTACAAGCTGAAGTTTATTTTCAGCTGTTACAAATGTCAAATTTTATCCAGTCAAGAGAATCACTGGAGTGTTTCATCACTGTGAATTCCATACACTATGATGATCCAGCTCCATGATGTCATCCAGGAAATTTCCAACTTTTAGAAACACAATATAAGAATTATCTCACCTGAGGGTTGATGTTGGTGAAACTTGAATCTTTGAGCCCTACTGGATGGTGCTGAAGTTTCCTCTGCTTGGAATTCTTCCCTGAAACATTCCTCTTGGTTAAATCTTACTCAACCTTGAGGTTTTAATTTAAATGTTTCTTTCTTAGAAAGAACTTATGTGACCTCCCTCTCTAAAGCAATTCAAATTTAGCTCTCTACATTCATCCCCTCTCAGAGTAACCTATTTTCATAATTATATATTTATTTAAAATTTTAAACATCTAATATCTGCCTCTCCCACTAGACTGTGAACTCTACACAGGCAGAGATTTTATCTGATGGATTTTTCTTTTCACCACAGTGTAATCAATGCTAAGAACAGTCTGGCACATAATTGTGACTCTAAATATTTGTTGGCTGAAGGAAGTGCATGTTCTTCATAGATGGAATCTAAAAATGTGAAATCTGGCTGGACACGATGGCTCACACCTATAATTTTAACACTTTGGAAGGCCGAGGCAGGTAGATCACCTCAGGTCAAGAATTCAAGAACCACCTGGCCAACATGGTGAAACCTCATCTCTACTAAAAATACAAAAATTAGCCAGGCATAGGGGTAGGTGCCTGTAATCCCAGCTACTCTGGAGGCTGAATCCAGGAGGCAGATGTTGCAGTGAACTGAGATCGTGCCCTTGTACTCCAGTCTGGGCAACAGAGCAAAAAAACTGTCTCAAAAAAATAAATTAAAATGCCAAATCTAAAAATGTCAAACACATAGAAACAGAGTGGAATGGTAGTTACTAAGGGTTTGGGGAGTGTGGAATATGAGGGGATGTTCATGAAGAGCTATAGAATTCCAGTTTTACAAGATAAATTCTGGAGACCTAATGTACAACAATGTAACTATAGTTAACAGTATTGTATAATATACTTGAAATTTGTTAAGAGGTTAGAGCCGAAGTGTTCTTAACTCACAGGTAACTATGAGGTGATAGATATGTTAATTGGCTTGATTGTAGTGAATATTTCATAATGCATACATGTATCAAATCATCAAGTTGTATGTGTTAAATATATTCAATTTTAAATTGTCAACCATACCTCAAGCTTGAAAAATAATTGAAGTGTACATACAAGCATCCCTAAATCTCATCATATATTTTAATCCTAGCAAAAATTTATTTGAATTGCATAGTACAGTTCTGTTCAGAGTCCTCTTTTGCTTCAAGATAAAAGCTATTGATTAACTGTGAATCCCAAGAAATAAATTTGTCATAAAATTTTCCAGAAAGTAGTAGCTTTAAGTACAAAAATGGATTTCAATGTTAGGTCATGGCATTCAATTGCATTATCAAAATATTTGAGAAATATTTGGACTTCTCTTGTTTAATTTTCTTTCAAAAGGCTATTTTCTGTGTCATTACAAGGTTATTAGTTAACAAGGAAACAGTCATGGTGAGATAAACACACACTTTATATTATCCTCTATGCCTATAAGTTGATTGTGACGGGATAGTCTGTATACATTTAGTTAAAACTCTCAGAGCCTTTCCCCATAGGAAAGGACTATGCAGATTTTCCATTGGGGTCATCTTCCTACTTGCTTTCTAAGAGTTTATAAATGTTAGACTAAATGCTGGTGGCTGTTCAATGTAGCATTCAATGTAGCATGGCTGCAGTGATCCCAGGTGTTAACATTTACCTGGAATGCTCTACAAAATAGCACTACTAATCAGAAGAAATGGAAATACCTCTAATTTGTTCCCAAAAGGTTATGGCTGCCTAAGAAACATTTTCACTATTTTTCCTACAATTTCTTCCAGAAGCCCATGGTGGGAAGTAATTGTTTTAGTTGGTGCTAAGATTGGGAAGGGAGTCAGGGGAAAGCCACATCCAGCTTGTTCTAAAGAAATGCTGAAAATGTTAGAATGATGGAAGAGAGATTCCATATCTGCTTTTCCTTTTTCCTCCTTATCATGGAACATATTAGATTGAAATGCTTATTACTGAGAAAAATTCAACCCCAAGATAAGAGGTTTGTTCTTGTCCAACAGAAAGGGTTATCATGAGAGGAACAAAAGTGTTACATTCATCATTGCCTGCAGAAAAAGATGGTGTTAAGTAATGATGGAAGAAATTCTGAGACTTCTCTTTTTCTTCCTCCTCCCCCAACCCACCCCCACTTCTTTTAACCATAGTCCATATAGACTGGTTATATTGACTGTTCTATACATTTTTAAATTATCTTCAGGATAAAATATCCGTAACATTTTTTTTTGTAGTGCACTCTGTGTAAGGCCAAGATAAAATGCAAAACACCTTTTTTTTTTTTTTTTTTTTTTTTGCTTTTTTAATGGTTTGGTTTTGCCAGGCTTGAATTGACATAAACTGATTCATTTGAGATAAACTTAAAGGGCTAGATCTCTATAATAAATAATTAGCTAATCACACAATCTTTACAACTGGAAGTTACCTAATCAAATGTCTTCAGTGTACAGATGAGAATTAAATTCTCAGCTCTACTCTGAGAATGGCCATAAAAGTTCTTGGCTGCCTCAAGGAACAACTCTTACCTCCTGCATTAAATGCAAGCCAATGTTAGTACTGGATAGAGATTTAATAGAAGTCAGAAGTGTTTCTAAAGTGACTTTCTAGACATTGGCATAGTTATTTCAGAGATTGCAGTTCTTCCTGAGTTATTTCCTATGGATTATTTTATCCGTGAGCAGTGATACTTACATTTGAGATCAACAATGAATAGTGCAAAAAAAAATTATTTAGAGCTTCCTTGTAGATAACCCTCACTTTGTAGCCCCTTCAAAGTATTAAGATGATCCTCTTTAATTTTTCTCCATTGTGAATATTTTATCAGAATGGTTGCTTTTAAGAGGAAAACAGTGGGTAAAACAGAAAGAAGTTCAATTAAAAAGGAAATCTGTCAACAATTATTTAGCACAAATATTCTGTAAAACACTTTAATGCATGTTTTTGCATGCAGTAACTTACTTCTTTCAACAACATTTCTATGAGGTAGAAATGTATTTTATAGATGAAATAAACTAAGTGATGAAGTAACATGCAATTACCATGTGGTTGGTAAATTCAGCTCAGTCTGATTTCAGTGCTTTTTTTAATTTTATCATCTTTGATATTTGGATTATACTGAGCAAAAAAATATGCGAAAATAGTAAATGATGCAGACAGAAGTATCTTGAGTAACTGTCTGCAGAAGGGTACTGATGGAATTTAGAGTTAAATGGTAGAATCAGAGAGCTTGGGTGAGATGCACGTTCTCATTGTTTATATGCTCAGAAAGTTCTCCATCCAGTTGGAGAAACAAATCTGTTTTTTACTCTTTCTCTCTTTGTGTATGTGTGTGCACAGGCGTGTATGTGTGTGCACAGGCATGCATGTGTGTGTGCAGTTTGAGTTTGAGAGTTAACATCAACAACTAAGAACCAGCTCATGAATTAAATTTAACTCCTTAAGAGCCCAGTACAGCTCTGGGAGAAAAGATGAGGGTTTTTCAATTAATCCTCAGATAAAAATCTGTTTTTTTCTTTTTTGTGGCTGAATATCATACAACCTTATTACATTACAAGCAATGCACAATGAGTTCTCTCCAATTGGAAAAAAAATTTCCATCAAACATATGGTTCCTGAATAATGATTTAGAACTATAGACATCCAACTAAAATCTAGCAGGTATATTTATTTAGGATACCTAGATATATACTTAGAATTATGTTTGAGTTTTATGAGAAAAACCCAAAACAAGAAGAGCTGTATTAGGGAGAAATTGATTTCTCTCACATATAAAAGCAATATAAGATCTTCTGCTTTGGTATAGTTCAGCCTCTTTTTATCTTGTATTTCTGCCATGCGGAGCTTCTATGCTCATCAAGGTCACTTTAAGGTCTGAGATGACTGCTGGAACTCCAGCAATCACATCCACATTCTAGCAGTTGAGAAAAAGGATACCTCTAGAAGTTGCACAAATTTCTGTTTACATCCATTTGGTAACAGCCTAGCCAAAACTCTGTATGTAGATGCAAGGCATCCTGGGTAGTGTAGCATTTATTTTGGTTGGCCATATATTTATCTAAAAGGGGTTCTGTTACAGTGGTTCAAGTGGACAATGAACATTGGAGGAAGCATAATAAACACTCTTCCCCACATAGTGGTATGGAAGTTTTGGGGAAAAGAAAAATATAAGGCAAAATCTAGCATATATCAGAACTGAGATGGAGATGACTTAAAGTTAACTACTTAAGAGCCAAGTTACAGCTCTGGGAGAATAATAAAGCCGGGGAGGACTTTATAGAAATACATGGGAATGAAAGTATAATGAGCATGGATTTGATTCTTCACAAAAGTAAGCAATACTACTTTAATTGTAAATATCAGAAATCATTTATTAGCTATAGTTGTTTATATAAATGATAAAAAGGAATTCTCTGTGCTGCAAAAAGATGAAAATATAAATAATTTCCCACAAGGAATTTATAATTCGCTTTTGTTGCAATAGTTGAGACATTGCTGGCTGCTGTTTTTGCTAGATGCTGTAATAAAACTAAAAAAATGTGTTATAGCTCAAACAAAAGGTTATTTTTAGCTCACATAAAGTCTAAAGTATAGTCCTAGACAAAAGGCTAGGGCTTTAATTTCCATGTGGTGATTTGGGGATCCAGGCTCCTTCCATCTCATGGCTCCACCATCTTCAACTGTTGGCTTCTAGACTTACTGTGCTCATGTGTATCAAGCTGGCTGAAGGTGAAAAAGGATGGAGGATCATGTGTCCCAGGGTTTTATGGTCCAGGCCAGGAAATGGTGTATATCACTTCCATTCACATTTCATTAACTAGAACTGCAAAACAAAGAAAAAGTAAAAAAGTGAAGGTTTATCTATAAGTCCAGAAAGAAGAGGAAATGGGTTCAGTAAACAAATAAGCAGTCTCTGATAGAGCCCATGCTTGTTTTTTTTTTAACCTTTTTTGCTCTTTTTAGTTTTTAAAATAATTTATTTGTAATTTTTGTAGGTCCATAGGTGTATATATTTATGGAGTACCTCAGATGTTTTGATAATGGCATGCATATAATGTGTAACAATCACGTCATAGAGAATAGGGTATTCATCCACTCAAGCATTTATCCTTTGTGTTGGAAATGACACAGTTCTGCTCTACTGGTTATTTTAAAATGTATCATTAAATTATTGACTATAGTCACCCTGTTTTGCTATCAAATAATAGGCCTTATTCATTCATTCTAATTATTTTTCTGTGTCTATTAACCATCCCCATCCCTCCCCACCCCCACCACTACCCTTCTTATCATCTGGTAACCATCCTTCTAGTCTCTGTCTCCATGGGTTCAGTCACTTTGATTTTTAGATACCACAAATAAGTGAGAACATGCAATATTTGTCTTTCTGTGCCTGGCTTATTTCACTTAACATAATGATCTTCAGTTCCATCCCTGTTGTTGCAAATGATTTAATCTCATTCTTTTTTTAATGAATAAATAGTACTCCATTAATGAATAAATAGTACTCCATTGTGTATAAGTACCACATTTTCTTTTTCCATTTATCTGTTCAGGGACACTTAGGTTACTTTCAAATCTTGACTACTGTGAACAGAGCTGCAACAAACATGTGGGTGTAGATATCTGTTTGATACACTGATTTCCTTTTGGGTATATGTCCAGCAGTGGGTTTGCTGGATCATATGGCAGCTCTATTTTTAGTATTTTGAGGAACCTCCAAACTGTTCTCTATAGTAGTTTTACAGATCTACATTCCCATGAACAGTGTACAAGGATTCCCTTTTTTTTTTTTACATCCTTGTCAGCATTTGTTATTGGCCCAAGTTTTGGATGTAAGCCATTTTAAGTGGGATCAGATGATATCTCATTTTAGTGTTGATTTGCATTTTTATGATCAATGATATTGGGCACTTTTTCATATGTCTAACTGCCATTTGTAATATTCTTTTGAGAAAGGCATTCAAATCTTTTGCCCATTTAAAAATAGATTAGACTCTTTTTCTGTAGAATTGTTTGAGCTTCTCATATATGCTGCTTATTAATCCCTTGTCAGATGATGAGTTTGCAGATAGTTTTTCCTGTTCTGTGGGATCTTTATTAACTTTATTGATTGCCTCCTTTGCTGTGGAGAAGGTTTTTAACTTGATGTGATCCCATTTGTCTATTTTTGCTGTGTTTGCCTGTGCTTGTATACTCAAGAAATGTTTGCTCAGAGCAATGTACTGGAGACTTTCCCCAATGTTTTCTTGTAGTAATATTGTGCTTTGAGGTGTTAGATGTAAGTCTTTAATCAATTTTGTTTTCATTTTTGTATATGGTGAGAGATAGGGTCTAGTTTCATTCTTCTGAACATGGATATCCAGTTTTCCCAGTACCATTTATTGAAGAGACTGTGCTTTCCCCAGTTTATGTTCTTGGCACCTTTGTCAAAAATGAGTTCACTTAGGGGTATGAATTTGTTTCTGGGTTCTCTATTAATGTTCCATTGGTCTATGTGTCTGATTTTATGCCAGTACCATGCTGTTTTGGTTACCATAGCTCTATAGTCAGCTATAATTTGAATTCAGCTTATGATTCTTCCAGTTTTGTTCTTTTCGCTTAGGACAGCTTTGTCTATTATGGATCTTTTGTAGTTCCATGTAAATTTTAGGACTTTTTATTTCTGTGAAGAATGTCCTTGGTATTTTGATAGGGATTACCTTGAATCTGTAGATTGCTATGGGTAGTATGGATATTTTAACAATATTCTTTCCCATGAACATGGATTATCTTCATTTTTGCATGTCTTTCAATTTATTCAGAGTTTGACAGTTTTTATTATAAAGATCTCTCAGTTCTTTGGTTAATTTCTAGTTATTTAATTTTATGTGTGGCTTTTTACTTCTTTTTCAGATTGCTCGCTGTTGGCATATAGAAATACTATTGATTTTTATATGGTGATGTTTGTATCCTGCAAGTTTACTAAATTTGTTTCTAATAGGTCTTCTAGGTTTTTGTGTAGTCTTTAGAATTTTCCAACTATAAAATCATATCATCTGCAAACAAGAATAATATGACTTCTTCCTTTCCAATTTGGATGCCCTTTATATCTTTCTCTTATCTGACTGCTCTAGCTGGGACTTCTTGTACTATGTTGAGTAACAGTGGGCATCATTGTTGTGTTCCACATCTTAGAGGAAAGGCTTTCAGTTTATCCTTGTTTAGTACAATACTAGATGTGGGTCTGTCATCTAGAGCGTTTATTATATTGAATTATGTTCTTTCACACCCAGTTTTTGGAGCGTTCTTATGACTGATGTTAAATTTGATCAAATGCTTTTTCAGCATCAATTGAAATGATCATATGGGTTTTGTCCTTCATTCTGTTGATATGATGTATCACAGTGATTGATTTGCATACATTGAACCATCCTTGCATCCCAAGGATAAAACTCACTTGATCAGTATGAATGATATTTTTAATTTATTGTTGAATTCAGTTTTTATCAATATTCATCAGAGATACTGACCTGTAGTTTCCTTTTCTTAGCGTGGCTTTGTCTGGTTTTGAATTCAAAGTAATAGTGGCCTCATAGAATGAGTTTGGAAGTATTCTCTCCTTCTCTATTTTTTAGAATAGCTTGAGTAGGATTAGTCTTAATTCCTTTTTAAATGTTTGATGGAAATCAGCAGTGAAAACCCTTGGGTCCCAGGCTTTTCTTTACTGGGAGACTTTTTGTTACAGCTTCAATCTTATTCCTTGTTATTGGTCTGTTCAAGTTTTGGATTTCTTCCTGGTTCAATCTTGGTAAGTTGTATATGTCTAGGAATTGGTTCATTTCTTCTAGATTTTCCAATTTATTGGCATATAGTTGCTTATAGTAGCCACTAATGATACTTTGAATTTCTGTAATACCAGTTGTCTCTGATTTTATTGGATTTTTAAAAAAATTTTTTTCTTAGTCTGGTTAGAGATTTGTCTACTTTAACTTTTCAAAATCCCAACTTTGTTTCCTTGATCTTTTGTAGTATTATCTTCATTTCCATTTCATTTATTTCTGTGGTGATTTTATTATTTGGTTTTCTACTAATTTGGGTTTGATTTGCCCTTTTCTAATTCTTTAAGATACATCAGTAGATTGTTTATTTGAAGTTTTCCCCTGTTTTGATATATAGGCACTTACAGATTTAAACTTTGCTCTTAGTACTACTTTTGCTGCATGCCACAGGTTTTGGTATGTTGTGTTTCCATTATCATCTGTTTCAATAAATTTTTCAGTTGACTCACTGGTCATTCAGGAGCATATTGTTTAATTTCTAGTTTATTCCATTGTGGTCAGAGAAGATGCTTGATATTATTTCCATTTTTTGAATGTTTTAAGATTTGTTTTGTGACCTAACATATGGTTTATCCTTGAGAATGATCCATATGGTGAGGAAAAGTATGTATATTCTGTAGCTCTTGGAAGAAATAGTCTGTAAATATATATTAGATCCATTTGTTCTACAGTGCAGATTAAGTCTGATGTTTATTGGTTTTCTATCTGGTAAATCTGTCCAGTGCTGAAAGTGAGGTGTTGAAGTCTCCAGCTATTATTGTATTGGGATCTATCTCTTTAGCTCTAATAATATTTTCTTTATATAGCTAGGGGTTCCAGTATTGGATGCATATATTTTAAAAATTGTTATATTCTCTTGCTGAACTGACCCCTTTCTGAGTATATAGTGACCTTCTTTGTCTCTTCTTGTAGCTTTTGTTTTAGAAATCTATTTTGTCTCATATAAGTATAACTACTTCATCTCTCTATTGGTTTCCATTAGTATGGAACATCTATTCCAACTCTATTTTCAGTCTGTTTTTGTCTTTACAGGTCAAATGTGTTTCTGGTAGGCAACAGATTAATGAGCCTTGATTTTTTTACCCAATCAGCCACTTTATCTTTTAATTAAAGCATTTAGTCCATTTACATTCAATGTTACTATTGGGAAGTAATTAACTACTCCTGCCATTTTGCTATGTGTTTTCTAATTGTTCTGTCATCCTCTCTTTTTCCTTTCCTTCCTGCCTTCCTTTAGTGAAGGTGATTTTCTCTGGTTATATGATTTAGTTTCTTGCTTTTTATTTTTGTGTATTCATTGTATGCTTCTTGGGTTGAAGTTACTGTGAGGCTTGCAAATACTATCATCCATTTTTTGAAGCTGATAACATTGTTTGCATAAACAAGACTAATAAAGACTCTACACCTTAACTTTATTTTTTTTTTTACTATTTATATTTTATTGTACTCTCTATGTCTTTAAAAGTTGTCATAGTTATTTTTTATTGGTTCATTGGTTAGTATTTCTACTTGAGAGTAGTTTACACACCACAGTTACAGTGTTATAATGTTCTGGCTTTTCTGTAATTAACATTACATGATTTCTTACTGCTCATTAATGTTCTTTTCTTTCTGATCAACTTACTCTTTTTAGTATTTCTTGTAGGACAGGTCTGGTGTTGATGAAATCCCTCAGCTTTTTTTTGTCTGGGGAAGTCTTTATTTCTCCTTCAGCACTTTAAATATGTCATACCACTCTCATTGCCTGTAAGATTTCCGTTGAGAAGTCTGCTGCCAGATGTATTAGAGCTACATTGTATGTTACTTGTATCTTTTCTATTGCTGCTTTTAGGACCTTTTCTTTATCTTTGGCCTTTGGGAGTTTCGTTATTAAATAAAATAATAAAACTTGAGGTAGTCTTCTTTGGTTTAAATCTGTTTGGTGTCCTATAATCTCTTTGTACTTGGATATTAGTATCATTTTCTAGGTTGGAAAGTTCTCTGTTATTTTCCCTTTGAATGTGCTTTCTACTCCTATCTCTACCTCCTCCTGAAGGCCAATAACTCTGCCCCTCTGAGGCTGTTTTCTAGATCCCCGGTAGGTGTGCCTCGTTGTTTTTTATTCCGTTTTCTTTGGTCTTTTCTGACTGTGTATTTTCAAATAGCCTGTCTTTAAGCACACTAATTCTTTCTTCTGCTTGATCAATTCTGCTGTTAAAAAACGGATGCATTCTTCAGTATGCCAGTTGCTTTTTTCAACTCCAGAATTTCTGCTTGATTTTTAATAATTTCAATCTCTGTTAAATTTATCTGATAGAATTCTGAATTCTCTTTCTGTGTTATCCTGAATTTCTCTGAGTTTTCTCAAAACAGCTTTTTTGAATTCTGTTTGAAAGGTCAAATATCTCTCTCTCTCCAGCACTGGTCCCTAATCGCTTATTTAGTTCCTTTGGTGAGGTCATGTTTTCTTGAATTGTCTTGATACTTGCAGATGTTCATCCATGTCTGAACATTGAAGAATTAGGTATTTATTGTAGTCTTCTCAGTCTGAACTCGTTTGTACCCATACTTCTTAGGAAGGCTTTCCATATATTCTAAAGGACTTAGGTGTTCTAATGTAAGCTGCATCTGCTTTAGGGGGGACCTCGAGCCCAGTAACAATGTGGTTCTTGCAGACTTATAGAGGTACCATGTTAATGGTCTTGGACAATATCCAGAAGACTTCTCTGAATTATCAGGCAGAGATTCTTGTTCTCTTCTGTTACTTTCTTCCAAGCAGAGTCTTGCTGTCTTTTCTGAGCTACCTGGAGCTGGTGGTGGAGTGGCACAAGCACCCCTGTTACCACACCACCAGATCTTGCCCAAGGCCTGATGTAACCACTTCCTGACTACCACATATATTCACTGAAAGCCCTGGGCTTCCACAATCAGGTGACAAAGGCAGTCAGGCTTATATCCTTCATTTCAGGGCAGCAAGTTTCCCCAGGCCCTGGAAAGATGCAGAAGTGTTGTCTAGGAGCCAGGTACTAGAGGCAGAAACCTCAGAAGTCTACCTGGTGTTCTATTATACTGCAGAGGAGCTGGCACTCAAACCACCAGACAGTCCTTCCTACTCTTCCCTCCTCTTTCTAAAGGCAGAGGAGCCTCACCCCTTGACCACCTCCACCTCACACACACACACAGAATACTACCAGTCTACTGCTGATGTTCCCTTAAGGCCCAAGGGCTGTTCAGTCAGCTCGTGGTAAATGCTGCCTGGCCTGGGACACACCCTTCAGGAGAGTGGGCTCCCTTCTGGCTCAGGGAAAGTCCAGAAATGGCATCCAAGAGCCAAGTCCTGGAATCAGGGACCCCGAGTGGCTGCTTGGTGCTCTCCCCTCCTGTGTCTCAGCTGGCACCTAAGGTGTGAGACAAAGTCCCCTTTATTTTTACCTCTGCTTTACTCAAGCAGGAGACTTGCCCCATAGCCACCACAGCTGGGAATGTGCCGAGCCTCATCTGAAGCCAGCAAGTCTCAGAGTCTCACCCAAGGCCCTCATTGGAGAACCTGGGCCCAAGGGTTTTTTAGTTAGCAAGTGATGAATCCTGCCAGAATTGAGTCTTTCTGTTCAAGGTAGTGAGTTCCCTTCTGGTCTAAGATGTGTTTAGAAATGTCTTATGAGAGCTAGAGCCTGGAAAGGGGACTTCATGACTCTGATCATTGTCCCATCCTACTGTGGCTGAGCTGGTATCCAAGATGTAAGACAAAGTCCTTCCCATTCTTCCTTTTTTTCCATATCAAGTGAAAGAAAGGGATCTCTTTTGGAGCTGTGCACTGTGCAGCCTGGGGTAAGGAGAGAGGTGATACTAGCACTCCCTTAGCTGCCCCTACTGGTGTCTCGGTATGCCACATGCTCCTCTAGTCCTCACTAGGACTCATCTAGCCATTGCAGTCCTTGTGGCCTAGAATGCCTTTCAAGTTTATTTAGAGCCCCAGAGCACTTTAGCTTGTCATGGCAAGGCTTCTGGGAATTCCAGTTCTGACCACTAACCTTGCCATTCCTCTCTGGATGGGGCTGGTTTAAATGCTCCTTCCATGGGTGTCAGCTGAGTTTGGTCTGGTTTTGCTTTCTGCCATAACAAGGGAGCACTGAGTTCAGTATCTCACAGTTGCTTGCTGTCTCCAACCCCAGGGCACAGAAACACTCTCCACACCACACCACTGCTGCCGAGGATTGCGGGAGGGGTGGCATCAGTGATTCAAGACTGTTTTTCCTACCTCTTCAGTGCTGCTTTCAGTAATTTGAAGTTAAATCCATGTACCATAAGTGCTTGCCTGATTTTTGCATCTTACAGAGGTGTTTTGGTGTGGGTTGTTGTTACATTGGTGTCCTTGCAATGGAAGACAATTGTCATAGCCTTCTGTTCTGCCATCTTGCTCCACTCCTTTTATTTCGTTCTTTTCATACATAGAAGAGAACTTCCTGCCATGGGAGACAACTCAAAGTCCCGCCCATTGACTATTTTAAGCTCAAAGTCTGAGATCCTTGGTTCATGCATAACCCTTTCCTTCAGGTCTGCATGTAGCCTTGTTTTCATGGCTTATGAACAGGCAGCTATATGTGTCATACGCACATGCCCAATATACAACAATGAAGCCTGGCTAGGGTAGCCTCAGTAAAAGCTCCCATTCTGAAAAGGAAAGAATAAAAGACAGCATCCACTGGTTAATCACAGTTTTAAAATACAGTGGACACACATGGGGAAAGCCTCCTCCACTGTGGGGTACAGAAAATGTCTTGATTAGATCGTGGTTCTGCCCTTTGCCAGTTATCTTTGACTTCTAGAATGTTTTACTGTAATCATTTCATTTCCATGGCTCCATCTGAAATGGCCATGGGAAATTTTTTTTTTTTTTTTTTTTTTTGAGGCTTCCCAGGTCTCAACCTGATTTGAGTTGATAAAGCTTGGAGTTGCCATCCCAGGCCATTTCCTGACTTACCGCCCCCCCCACACCGCCCATTTCATGGGAGTGAGAGATAAATACTTTTATTACTTTTATGCTACTGCTATTTAAAGCTTTTCAGTTATAAACAGATAAACCTAATGCTAACAAAATTAATGTTTTCTGTTTGACTCCAGTTTTGTCTCATATTATTACAAAGTCCAGCTTTTGATACTGTTTTTGTTGTATTATATTTTCCTCATATACCTTGCTTAATTTTAAAAAAGAGTTAATGCCAGACTTTTAACTAAGTTTAAATATTCACATTTATTAGAATAACTGTTGCATCTGGATTTTGCATCATATTAGTGTATTCTATTTATCCTCATTTTTCTACTCATTTACCTCTTCTTTGCCTGTCTCCCACTGCTAACCTGAACAGGGCTGATCGATTGAGATAAAAGCTATGTCTCTGTGACTTCCATCAAAGGTCATCAAAGGTCCTGGTCCATTCCTCTACAGTGACAAAAGATATTTCTCCCTCTCCTACTTGAGACACCCATTATCTCTTCTTATCTATAGATTCCCTTCTCTTCTTTGCCTCACACCGTTCTGGCCTACCTTTTACTCCATCTGTTGCTGCTGTAACCACCTGCACACAGTGATAATCTGATAACATCTCACCTCCTCTCCACTGCATAGCTCTTCTTCCCTGCCTTGGTGCTTCCCCCATAAAACCCAGAATGAGTCTATTTGCACAGCTTGTAAAGGACAAGAGGCTTCAGAGTTTGTGAGGCAACACGGAGCCCATGGGAGATACAAGTGCATGTATAAATAGCCCCACTTCTGTGCATCAAGAAAAAATGATGGCTACATTGTATACGGCTCATCTTAAGCATCAGTAGAAATGAACTCCAGGTGCCCACAGCAAGAAAACATCTTGTATCAACTTTTTCTCCTATTTCATTCTCGTAAGGCCTTTACTCCTGTTACACGGAAAGCCCTTGTTTTAAATGCTGCTCTGCTTTCAAGGGAGAACCCAAGCTAAGACAACATTCTTTATGTGAAACAGTATTCCAATCTTTACCTCCCTTAATGAGGTTGTCTATATATATTACATTTTTAAAGTATAAATCTATAACTCTCAGAATTGAATGTAATACTCCAGGTTTCATTTTACCAGAAACACACAATGTGATGTGACTTTTGTTTCTTGTAGTTTGGACAAAACTTTGCTACTTTCAGCTATTAAAATTGACCTTAGTTAACATCCCCAAATACTTTTTACACACTTCAAAATAAAATCTACTTTATCCTTCACCTTTTTTAATATAAACCTTTTATTTTGTAATAGCTTAGATTTACATAAAATTGTGCTGGTAGCAAAGAGTTTTTACATTAGCATACGACATTTATTGCAACAAATGAATCAATATCGTATATTATTAAGTAAAGTTCACACTCTACTAAGATGTCTGTAGTTTTTACCTGATGCACTTGTACTTGTGTTCCAGAATCACAAACAAGATACCATGTTATATTTAATTGTAATATCTCCTTAGATTCCTTTGGCTATGACAGTTTCTCTGAGTTGGTTTTTGATAATCCCAAAGGTTTGGAGAAGTATTGATCAAGTATTTTGTAGAATATCCCTCTAGCGGGATCTGTCTGACGTTTTTCTCATGATTATATTGGGGTTTGTGTTTTAGGGAAGAACAACACAGAGGTCAAGTGTCCCACAAAAGTTCATGTAGGGAACTTAGTCCTCAATGCAACAGTGATGGGTAGTGGGGCCTAATAAAAGGTGATTGGTTCATGAGAGTTCTGCCCTCATGAAATTCTGTCAAAATCATGGGAGTAGATTGTGAGAGTAGGTTGCTGTGTAGCAAGTCAGGCCCCTGTGTCTCATGCTATCTTCCACCTTCTGCCTTTCCCCACAGGATAACTCTCAAAAGATGCTGGTTCCATCCTCCTGGTCTTCCTAGTCCCCAGAACCCTGAACCAAATAAACTTCTATTTTTAATCATTTACTCACTCTGTGATAACCTGTTATGGCCACAGAAAATGGACTAAGACAGTGGCATTCTCAGCTCAGCATGCCAGAGTACATACAATCAACATGACTTATCACTGCTGTTGACCTTGACCATTTTAAGATTCTTATATACTCTTTGGAAGAAAGTCACTATGCATAAGTTGGCTGAGGAGTTATGATATACTTCTTGAGGGTGGAGAATCTACATAAATGATTTGGAATTCTTCTACACAGGAGATTTCTCTTATTTCCAGTTGTTGTTACTTGATTTAACCATTTGTAGCATAGTTACAGCAGTATGAATTCATTTATTTTATATGAGTTATAATCCAATATTCATTTCGTTGCTCAAATTTGTCCAGCTTTGGCCACCGGGAGGTCTTCCAATTAGCTCTGGTGTCTTTTTGACATATCCCCTTCCTAATAGTTTGATTTTTTTTAACACTTTATTACTTTCTCATTACAATAACTACTCAGTCATATGAAATAGAGGCTTGTCCTGTTCATTTCTGTGCTCTTGGCTTTAGTTCATTATTCTAATATGCTGAAATGATTTGACTCTTTCTTCTTTCAATTTTTATTTTAATTATCTTTCCACATTTTGGTTCCTCAGCAAATTTGATGTGTCCTCTGTGTTGACATAAATACTCTAAACAAGACAGGAGCCTGAGGCCTTCTACTAAAGACCTCCACCCTCCCTCTCCATTCCAGCCTGATCCTGAAGACTTAATTAGAAGTAGTATGGCACCTTATTCACTCAGATAAAAGTAGACTTTAAAATATTATATTCTGGCTCACATTTTATCCTCTTATCCGCAAGAACAAAAAAGAACAGGAAAGTTTCATGTGGAGAATAATAATTATGTGGTAGTTCACTGTTCAGAAGTGAAAGGAGAATGTAGCGTAGTGGGAGGAGAGGCCCTGTAATTTTATCTTTTTAAGGAAGGAAGCAGTTAGCAGATTTGAAGGGCAAAACATACAGAATAAAAGATGAATTGAAGTAACCTCCAATTCTCCACACAGACTGTGTGACCTCGAACCAGAAGAGAAAGGGCACAAAAATGTTTGAGGGTCACATTAGTTTCCATGATGGTAAGGAGGAGGAAGAGAAGAAAAGAATCATGCATGGTAGTGGCAGATAACAAGAACCCTGACACAGTAGATATAAGCATGTGTGCACAGTTTAAAAATAAGTGAATACTGCAAGGCCTTCGCATCCACAAACCTCCAATGACTTCCATTTTAGCTTCTACTATGTTTTCCAGTATTTCTGAAGTAGCCACAGCAGGGAGAGAAACAGTGCTTCTTAAAAGCAAACCCATGCTCCTGGCTTAGACAGTTCATTGTACCGAAGAAAGTGAGTTTTGGGGAATCCTTCTCCAAGAAAAGCCAACAAATCGAGTTTATAGCTTAAGACATGTCCAGAATAATTTCTGAGAATACATAGTCAAGCCTGATCATTTTTTAAGTGCATTCATTTAGTGTGCTGAGGAGAAAATAGCTGCCAGCTATAGAACAGCTATTATTTGCAAGACCCTGTGTTTTTCTTAATTCTCCTAACAACCCAATGAGATAGGTGTGATTATTTTCACTTGCCGATATGGAACCAAGTGTCAGAAAGGTGCCTAATGGCGGTTGACAGCAGCAAAAATATTCAGGTTCTTCTGGGATTATGGCAGTTCTCTGCCTACCTCAAAGATGATGAACAACTATTAGCATACGATGGAAGACTGTGTCTCAGAAATGGAGATATTAATGTCTCTGAATACAGAAAAACATAAAAATGAAATTTTGGATTTTACAACTCAGGGTTTCACTTAAGGTATTAGATTTTGACAAAGTGGCTTTTTACTCTTCTTGCTACATGTGAATTTGACTCCATCATACCTGCTTATGCAGCTCAGAGCTTTTAGAAGTCATCGCTAGGTAAATACGTTACTGAGAATCACAATCTTTTACCTGACTCCTCAAAAAAAATTTCAAGCTGGAACTTTTATCAAAAGAAGAAGAGATTGATACTACCTCATAGAAGCTGAGACTTAAAATTAACTGTTTTGCCAAAGGCAAGGAACATTTATTTAATCTTGAGTAGGCCAGAAAACTCCAAGTTCATTTTCCGGGCAGCATTTTTCTTCCTTTTTGCTCCTGCTTCCTCCATAAGCTATACTTATATTCTCAAAGGTCTAGGTGATATTTCAATCTTTCATCAATAACAGGCTGATTTACAGTTATTGAAAAAAGTTCACAGGCAGCATATAACATCAGATCTTATTCCCTGTAAATTTTCTCAGAGGAGATTTTGTGTGTTCTTCCTTGCACCTGCCAGAAAATATTTACCTGACCAGTAATACTTGGAGGTCCTGACTGATTAACATGCTGGTAGAAACATTGAGGAAACCACTGTTCCTGAAAGTTTTCATTAGCACATTCTTCTTGGAAGATAGCATTCTTCGGTCTGCAGTCTGATTATTCTCCAGTCTCAGCAGTCTCCTGGCATGGGGCCACTGTAAACTGGAACGTCTTTTGTTTTCTCAACCTCAGTGAAAGTTGATGGGTTTAATTGTTATTACTCCTCTTAGAACACGATCACATGTATTGACATTTGATGCAGCTATGTATCCAAGGCAATGATCTCAAGAAAATTCTTTTAATCTATGCTAGCCTGTTAGCATAGCACTCTTGAGTCTTAAGTGATAACATCATAGCTCACCTTGCAAAACAAGAATATGAAAAAAGGCAAAAAAGAAAATAGGGATCTTGGAAATGTTAGTACAAACTAAATTCGATGCTCTAAGTATGAGAACAGGGGGCATTCATCTCTCAAATCGCCTCAGTTACATGTATGTTCCACCATCTGAACACCAGTAAGAAATGTGAATACTGAAGCTCTTAATCTAAGTAATGCCTGAAGTTAAGCACTTGGGAATCTCTTTGGTAGTCCCTGGGCAAACACAAGGTCTTCTTCCCCTCTGAGGGGATTTAAGTAATTGGTTCCTTTAAAAGCTAGAACCAATGATGATCAGCATTTTTCTGGGTCACCGTGCATGGTGTGTTTGGAGCCCTGTCCTTTGTCATTATCTTATTGCAATGCAGGAGCTTAGCTATTGGTGGTCTGTGTCATGCTCTTCCAATTAGATTCAGCAATATTGTTTGACAATATTCTAGAATTTGGTTTAAAATCCTTCCAGGTTGTTGTTTAACTGGGAAGATTTTAAACCAACTTCTAGAATTTGGAAATATGGACCCTGGTTTATTTCTCTCCTCTTTTATCTTCTGTAATTCACAATACTCCCCTTTTTTAAATTCGCTTCATTGTCCATAGCCCTAGCAGAATAATATCTTCTTTTTGGGCTTTTAAGAGCTGTCTTCTGCTCATCATTGGTCAAAAATTGCACCCTGTGTTAATCTGACTACTGGAAAAAAATCTAGGACTCTTTTATCCATCTGTAAGAAACTTGAGATCCTTGTCCCATGCTGAAGAACATGAGACTGGGGATGCAGATCAGAGTAGGGATTCCAAAGGGAGGGGATCCTCTTGCCTCCATTGCAGGGCCATAGATGAGAGGCTTTGATGTTGGAAAAAAACATTAGCACTGAATTTCTCATTAACTAGGATATATTTGTGTTCTGAGTTGGATAATGAACATGGACACACATACATCTGTCTGCTTTGCTGAACTTTTACAAGAAAGAAGATAAATGTTCTACTAGTCTGTGAGTCTGGGCTTCTAGTGTTGGACTGGGTATGAAATCAGTTTAGTATGCGCCATGTAGAAGTCTGACCCCCAGTGGCTACTACCAACTGCTGCATATCTTCAGAAAGTAGATACAGCAAGGGTGAGAAGCAAACACTAAGATGGCATCTTGACATTGTACAACAATAGATATCATTGCTAGGTTTTCCGGAACTGTTTTTTCAGTAGGAAAGATAGACATTTCACAAGTAGAAGAAAATGTCAATAAACACATTGAGTCATGTTATTGAACTTTCAGAAACATGAAAATAGGCTGTTCATACAAGGAAATAAGTTTGTGAATAACTTCCACTTTTATGGTCGTCATACATTCACATATTGTCAATTTGGCTCTGTTCTTTCCAAAAAATAAAGTTGGTCTATTTTTAAATTTTTCAAAGGACAGTCCCATTTTCATGTCATAACCCATTTTTTTTAAACTACTTATTTTTAAAAGATTATAGATTCACAGGAAATTGCAAAAATACTAGACATTCTCTAGCAAAGTTTGGAGCTAGAGCTGGATCCAAGTGGTCAGGTTTTAATGAAATCTTCTGGGCAGTCTTAGGTTACCATCGGGGGAAATTGGGTGAAAGGTATATAAGTTATGTTACATAAGATGATAGCAAAACCAGGAAATTGCCATTGACACAGTTTTTGTACTGTGTTCAGATCTTACCATTTTTACCTGCTCTCGTGTGTGGGGGTGCACGCGTCTATAGTTTTATGCACTTTTGTCATGTATAGATTCATAGCTGTCACCACAATCAAGATAGAGAGCTAGTCCATCATGACTTATTTCTCATATTACCTTTTAGAGTCACATGTACCACCCTCTGACCATCTCTAATCTCTATGATCTTGCCATTTTGAGATTATGTAAATAGAATCATTCTCATATAACCTTTTGAGACTTTTTTCCACTCAGCACAATTGCCTTGAGATCTATTCAAGCTGTAGTGTGTATTAATAGTTTTTCCTTTTTATTGCTGAACAGCATTCCATGGTATGGGTATAACAGTTTATCCACTCAGGGACAACTGGGTTCCCCACCACCCCAGTTTTTGGCTATTGCAAATCAAGCTGCTATGAACATTTGTAAATAGGTCTTGGTGTACAGATAAGTTTTCATTTCCTTGAGATAAATATCCAGGCGTGTGCTTGCTGGGTCATATCGTTGGTATATGTATAATTTTTAAAGAAACTGCCAAACTATTTCCTACAGTAGTTGCACAATTTTACATTCTCACCAGGGGTGTATGTGGAACCCTGGTTTTCTGCATCCTTGCCAACATTTGGTATTATCACTGTGTTTCATTTAGCTGCTTTAATAGGTGCATAGTCATCCCCACTTTAAATTTTTAGATTTGAGGGGTATATGTGAAGGTTTGTTAAATAGGCCACAGGAGTTTGTTATACATCTTATTTCATCACCCAGGTATGAAGCTCAGTACCCATCTTTTCTGCTCCTCCTCTTCTCCCTCTCAAGTGGACTCCAATGTCTGTTATTTCATTCTTTGTGTTCATAAGTCCTTATCGTGTAACACCCATTTATAAGTGAGAAAATACAGTATTTGGTTTTCTGTTCCTCTGTTAGCTTGCTAAGAACAATAGCCTCCAGTTCCATCTACATTCCTGCAGGAGACATGATCTCATTCTTTAGGGCTGTACTGTATTCCATGGTGTATATGTACCACATTTTCTTGATCCAGTTTGTCACTGATGGTCACTGAGGTCAATTTCGTGTCCTTGCTATTGTGAATAGTGCTGCAGTGGACATTCGTGTGCATATGTCTTTAGGATAGAATCATTTACATTCATCCCCAATTTCAATTAACATAAAATATCACTTGTTTTTTGCCATCAAAAACAGCTGCTCCAAGAGAAAAGGTTAGCTCTGTGGATAATACATACAAGAACAGTTGCATGGTTCATGTCCTTATTTGCATGTGATTCAATAATTTCACTAACTACTGTGAAGTTAATAGTCCAACAATAATACAGACAATAATGTAGCAAATTTTGACTGAAATTTCTTATTAAATACATTTTTCTCTGGCAAAGTCAAAAAACTTGCCACTTACTAGATTGTGTTGAGTTCAGAGGTGATTATACTGAAAAATAACTCTAGGGGCTATATAGAAATTAACATACTATCTTCTGACTTTTGTGTTTGCTTCTTGCGTTAATATTTGAATATTCCAATCTACCTTTTCTCAATGTTTTTGAGAAAACTAAAGTATAGAAGGGAGGATTGTGTTCACTTCCCTATGGAAAGCTAATTATGCAGATTACACTCCCTGTATTCCAGTTATTACAGATGACCTTATCATTCTTTCACTTCCTGGGTCAGGATAGAGTGGAGTACATTAGCCTAGATGCCAACATCTGTCCTCTTCCCAAATGGAACTCAAGGGGTCAGTTCTCCTGGTTGTGTAGCATTAGAAGTAAGAGGCATTATTCTTTCTGGTTCTGTTTTTATGTCGCATCAGATTCCTGAGAACATGAGAGAGGCTTTGAATCTATGCTAAAATATTTTCCTCAAATATATGAGGTCAAACTGAAATCCCTTGAGCCATATTTTAGCTTTTATGCATTTCAATTATTATGAGGAAGAGTGAGCTGAGTAGCGTGAATGCAACACAAGCCAGCCAGTTGAAAGAGAATGGTACCATAAATTTATGAACACAGAAGGAGCCTGTTGAGAAAAGGAAAGAAATATAGACCTCCATCACTTTAAACTATCACCTATAAAAGTGTTTAAATAAAACAGAACTCTAAATCATAAATGCCTCCATTTATAATTACTCATTTGCAAGGAAGAAGAAAAAAATTATAGAGGAAGATTGAGGGTAGAAAAATCAGCAGAAACAAAATCTCCCCTATGTTCTCCCTAATGTGTCACATATGCAATGTTAGGCTATTTAAAAGGTACCATCTTCTAAGGAACATACAGAAACATTGCTTTTTCCAGAAACCATGTTGGTAAAAGTGTTTTGATGGAAACCAACCTTGGGAAATATTTTCTTCTGTCTTTGTCAGCCTAATGGGAATGGTAAAGATGTTTTGTAAAAAAAAATTCTTTCTGGAAATATGTTGCCTCCTGGTAAGTTTCAACAGTTGTCTTTTTAGGCACAGGTCAGGAAGTTATCTCAGATTCAGAGCAGTGTGTGCCATGTTCCTTCTACCCAACTTTTATCAAAGGACAAAGTTCAGAGGACTTCAGAATTACACCAAACAAGGCTAGCTTTATTAAGTAAAAACAATGGAAAAAGAATCCCAATGGATAATGTTTGTCTTGCTTCTAAGAGTCGTTATGAAATAGAGAATTCTTAGAACTCATTTTTTCTTCTCTTCTCTCAGGGAACGATCAAGACTTCACGTTGTATCACCACAGGATCTCTGCTCTCTCTTGTTGACACATCATCTGTTAATATTTCACAATTTTTTCTAGATTCTTACAGAAATCCAGAACAGGTTTGGTCTTGAGGCCTATTTTGCCTTTGTTATCATTTGTCTCATTCTGGGGCCTCTACTACTTAAAGCCTTATATTATATACAGATAACTTCTGATCATTTAAATAATGTAATATAGCCAGAGTCCCTAAATTTCATTAATCATGTCTTTAGAGAAAACCATTACTCATATCTCTACTTCCAGAGCAGGGATTATGCCCAAATCATGCGACTTCCTACTAACCACTGAAATTGAGGATTTTAAACACTCTCTTAGTTGCTAAATATTCTCAATCACTAGACTTCTTATCCTTTAATAAACTTAGACTGATAGATGAAGAATCTTCTCCTCAATCTGACGTAATTTAAGATGGTCAGATGCAAAGGCCCTAGTCAATATCTATGCTTTCTGCTTCCCCAGACCGTAAGCCCTGAGCTAGACACTAATTGCACTAGTTCTCTATACCCAAGTTTGTGCTGAAATGTTTAAAAAACTGTTTATTACTGAAGGAGTGGGTTTATTTTTAGTCTTTGAGACAAAGTCTCACTCTGTTGCCCAGGCTGGAGTGTAGTGGCACAATCTCGGATCACTGCCTCAACCTCGTGATTAACTGGGACTACAGGCACATGTCCAACTAATATTTCATTTCTTTTTTTAGTAGAGTTGGGGTTTCACCATGCTGGCCAGGCTGGTCTCAAGTGATCACCTAACTCAGCCTCCCCAGGTATGAAGGAGTGGATTTATATCATCAGAAAAGATGAAAGGAAATTTGTGTCCAAATCAATCCTTCCTTATTCTTTCTCCACCTGTTGGCCACTACTTGGCTATTCTATTTTGCACCATTCTATCTTCTTGTCTCAGCCTAGAACCCAGTCTTTGCTGTAAACCTGTGTCAATTCAACTAACGGCCATCTCTGACTTACATCCCTGAACGCTGTTGGTGCAAATTCACAAAGTCAATTGCACCAGAATGTACTTTCTGAATTCTGGCTGTACATTAGAACTAACCAGGGAGCTGTGTGGAAAAAAATTATATCAGCATACTTCAAGTGAACAACTAAGAATATATATATATTTTTAAAGTTCCCACGTAATTCTATTACGAAGGAGGGATTGAGAATCTGAAATGACTGATCTATGGTTGCCAGTATCAGCTGCGTCCATCCTTATTTTCATTTGCTTCTTCTCTGGTCTATTCTTTGACCTTGACTTTCACCTTTCACTTCCTTTAAGTAAATGTGATTAGGAAGAATTTCCAGCTTCTCCTTGCTTTTAACCAGACCCTCCCTACTCTCCTACTTCTGTTTCATCTCTAATCTTTACCTTTCAAATCAAAGCAATGGAAAAATAATTTTAATCTCCCATCCTCACCCTTCTCCTGCGTTTTCACTCCATTTTCCCCATCTTCTAAATATCTCTCCTCCCGTCTTGAAATTCTTTCCCATTAACATCTAAATGTGGCAGTATGCAGTGGCTCATACCTGTAGTCCCAGCACTTTAAAAGGGCAAGGTGAGAGAATCACTTGAGTCCAGATGTTCTAGACTAGCCTGGGCAACATAGCAAGACCCCACTTCTAGCTGGAAGTGGCGGCACATACCTGTAGTCCAAGCTACTTGGGAGGCTGAGATGGAAGGACCTCAGGAGTTCGAGACTTCAGGGAGCTATGATCACATCACTGCACTCCAGCCTGTATAATAAAGTGAGATCCTGTTTCTAATTAAAACAAAAGAAAACATCTAAACCTCAAATTGTTGCCACCTTTAAAATACTGTCTTACCTCAGCTTTGGCCTCTTCCTTTATAAAATTTATTCGACAGCAATCATTATATTTACTTTTCAAACTACTAGAAAATCTAGTTTCCACCTCTCTGCATAATCAAATATTCTTACCGTGCCAATAATTAACTGTGTGCTATTAAACCTGAAGGATGTTTTCTAGGCTCATCTCTTTTGAACTCTGGATAGCATTTGAATCTGCTCATTCATTACTTTTCTTGATACATTTTCCTTCATGGATCCTGCTGCCCTGATCCTTGGTTCTCTCCTCGTTTTTTTCTCAACACATTTTCTCTTTGTAGGTTAATTAAATCCCATGTCTCCAATTACTACTTACAGGTGGATGACTCCTAAGTCACATGTGCATCTCAGAAATTCTTTCCTGAGCTCCTGAAAAGCTCCCTTTGGTCAAGAGCATTGTAGCTAAGAATTTGAGCCCTCAAAAGTCTCTTTCTCTATTACTTGTCTAAGAAAATGGCTGGCCGCTATCTAGCTGCAGAAGCCAGAAACAAAGTCCTGTGCTTCCACCTCTTGATGTCCCCAGAATCTAATCCGCATGTTATATTTCCACTGCCGTAGTTTGGACTCCTCTAATTTCTTGCCTCGATTACAGGTAGAGGAGCATAGTGTACTTCATACTTCAGTCTGGTCCCTATCTAATTTTTTTTTCTATACTCCCCCCGCCCCCATCTCTTTTTTTCTCGATCCTTAGACTTGAGGGTGTTCATTGGGCTCTTATAAGGTAGACATCGAAGGGGGTAAAAAACAAAAGGATACATGAACAGAGAGTTTTAAGTGAAGATCCGCACATCTTACCTAGATAACAGAAGAAATGGAAACAGAACGTCATAGACACATCAGAAGAACAGAAAAAGATCACAGTAATAGAGATCATAACATTGAAGAACTGGTAAAGGAGTGAGTGAGACAGATGGGAGAGGAGGAAAATGAAGTGGTTTTTCACTTTCCAAATAAATTTGATCTGTCTTTTTGCTAAAGCATCCCTAGATAGAGTTTTTAAAACATGCCAACATAAACCTGCAAAGGAAGTAGATAATGAAGTCTGTGGAGAGAGGTCTTGGTATTAAGTAGGTCAGTGTTTATGGTATGGAAACCAGGACCAGTGGGAGGAAACTGGATCCTTTCACACTACACTATGTCAAGTACAGATTAAATAGAAAAAATCCACACTGTTTTCCAAAATACAGTTTTATATTCCTCATGTGAATATATTTACGGAGAGACAATCCTTAAACTTCTGGAGAGCTTTTGCCTTTCAGAAAATTTTAGGTACGTAAGAGAGTAATTGGATTCTTCAATCGTTAAGTCTGAGTAAAGTTGTAAAAACTCTCAACAATTTCTTTAGCACAAAATTGAAAATTCAATCATATCTGCAAGACCCATCAAAAGTGAGGTTGCCTTACCTTTCTAGCTTCATCACTTACTCTGTCCCTTTTGCTCTCTCAAGTCCACCAAAATGGAACTACTTTTAATTACAGTGTTTTCACATTCTTCTTTATGCTTTTGACACTTTCTTTGCTTGAAGCCTCTGTGCAAGCTCCTCTACCAGGAAAGTGTTGACAAAGATTTGAGTAGAAAAATTATGCATAGAAAGGTGCCATTTATATGGTGATTTTTAAAAATCAGTAAAAACATATTTTGTTTTTTTTTTTGAAAGAAAGAAAAAGGAAAGAAAGTGAGAGTGAAAGAAAGAAAAGAATGTAAGAGAGAATGAAAGAGGAAGAGAAAGAGGGAGAGAGAACGAGATTCTTGTTCTATTGCCCAGGCTAGAATGCAGTCTAAAAATGGGTATTAAAAACCTCTTTTATGCCAATAATTGTACTTAACAACGGAGACAGGAAGGAATAAGAGATGAAAATAACAAACAAGCAGCCAACCAATATTTTATTTAAAGCTGTGAAATGCTATGCAATTGCTGAGGAGTGATTTACTTCCAATCATGTGGTCACTTTTAAAATAGGTGTAATGTGATACTGAG
>CAUYLG010004119.1:0-12782 GCA_963573385.1 Cacajao melanocephalus
TTCTAGCCTGGGCAGTAGAACAAGAGTCCTGTTCTCTCTCCCTCTTTTTCTTCCTCTTTCTTTCTCTCATACATTCTTTTTCTTTCTTTCTTTCACTCTCACTTTCTTTCCTCTCTTTTTCTTTCTTTCAAAAAATAAAAATTTAAAAAAAAAATTCAGTGTGAATGAGCTGAGAGCATATTGGTGGTTACTAATGGATGGGGGAAGGCATCTGGGACAGGCAAAGAGGAGAGGTTGATGAAAGGATCCAAAGTTTCAGTTATGTAAGAGAAATAAATTCTCGTGTTCTATTGCACAGCAAGGTTACCATAGATAGTAATGTTGTATTGTGTATTTCAAAATACTAAAGAGTAGATTTTAAATGTTCTGACCACAAAACAAGAAGATAAGCAATGAGGTATTAGAAATGCCAATTAGATCAATTTAATCTTTTTTTATTATTATACTTTAAGTTCTGGGGTACACAAGCACATCTTGCAGGATTGTTACATACACACATACCATGGTGGTTTGCTGCCTCCACCACCCGTCACCTACATTAGGTATTCCTCCTAATATTATCCCTCCCCAATCTCCTCATCCCCTGCTTACCCTATCCTAGACTCCCTACCACCCAACAGACCTGAGTGTGTGATGTTCCCCTCCCTGTGTCAATGTGGTCTTATTATTCAACACCCACTTATGAGTGAGAACATGTAGTGTTTGGTTTTCTATTCTTGCGTCAGTTTGCTGAGAATGATAGTTTCCGGATTCATCCACATCACTGCAAAGGTCATGAACTCATTCTTTTTTATGGCTGCCTAGTATTCCAGGGTGTACATGTGCCACATTTTCTTTATCCAGTCTATCATTGATGGGCACTTGGGTTGGTTCCAAGTCTTTGCTATTATAAACAGTGCCGCAATGAACATACCTGTGCATGTGTCTTTATAAAAGAATGATTTATAATCCTTTGGGTATATACCTAGTAATGGGATTGCTGGGTTAAATGGTATTTCTATTTCTAGATTCTTATCTTAAGTTTAATTATATCCCATTTGTCTATTTTGGCTTTTGTTGCCATTGCTTTTGGTGTTTTAGTCATGAAGTCCTCGCCTATGCCCATGTCTTGAATGGTATTGCCTAGGTTATCTTCTAGGGTTTTTATGATGTTTTTATATCTTCTAGGGTTTTTATAGGGTTTTTAGGTCTTATGTTTAAATCTTTAATTCGTCGGGAGTTAATTTTTGTATAAGGTGTAAGGAAGGAGTCTAGTTTTAGCTTTCTGCACATAGTTAGCCAGTTTTCCCAACACCAATTATAAATAGGGAATCCTTTCCCCATTGTTTGTTTTAGTCAGGTTTGTCAAAGATCAGGTAGTTGCAGGTGTGTGGTGTTAATTCCGACGTGTCTGCTCTGTTCCAGTGACTGTATCTCTGTTTTGGTACCAGTACCATGCTGTTTTGATTACTGTAGCCTTATAGTATAGTTTGAAGATGGGTAGCGTGATGCCTCCAGCTTTGTTCTTTTTGCTTAGGGTTGTCTTGGCTATGCAGGCTCTTTTTTGATTCCATATGAAGTTGAAGGTGGTTTTTTTCTGTGAAGAAGGTCAATGGTAGCTTGAAGGGGATAGCATTGAATCTATAAATTACTTTGGGCGGTATAGCCATTTTCATGATATTAATTCTACCTAAGCATGAGCATGGAATGTTGTTCCATCTGTTTGTGTCCTCTTATTTCCTTGAGCAGTGGTTTGTATTTCTCCCTGAAGAGGTCCTTCACTTCATTGGTTGTATTCCTAGGTATTTTATTCTCTTTGTAGCAATTATGAACAGGAGTTTGCTCATGATTTGGCTCTCTGTTATTTAGTGGATAGGAATGCTTGTGATTTTTGCACATTGATTTTGTATTCTGAGACTTTGTTGAAGTTGCTTATCATCTTAGGGAGATTTTGGGCTGAGACGAAGGGATATTCTAAATATACAATCATGTCATCTGCAAATAGAGACAATTTGACTTCCTCTTTTCCTAATTGAATATCCTTTGTTTCTTTTTCTCACCTGATTGCTCTGGCTAGAACTTCCAATACTATGTTTGATAGGAGTGGTGAGAGAGGGCATCCTTGTCTAGTGTCAGTTTTCAAAGGCAATGCTTTCAGTTTTTGCCCATTCAGTATGATATTGGCTGTGGGTTTGTCATAAATAGATTTTATTATTTTGAGATACCTTCTGTGGATACCTAGTTTATTGAGAGTTTTTAGCATAAAGAACTGTTGAATTTTGTCAAAGGCCTTCTCTGCATCTATTGAGATAATCATGTGGTTTTTGTTTTTGGTTCTGTTTATGTGGTGGATTACATTTATAGACCTGTGTATGTTGAACCAGCCTTGCATCCCTGGGATGAAGCCTACATGATTCCTAGTTTAGTCTTGGGAGGCTTTAAGTGTCCAGAAATGTATCAATTTCTTCTAGATTTACTGGTTTATGTGCATAGAGTTGTTTGTAGTAATCTCTGATGGTAGTTTGTATATCTGTGGAATCAGTGGTGATAACCCCTGTATCATTTTTTATTGCATCTATTCAAGTGTTCTCTCTTTTCTATTTTATTAGTTTGGCTAGCAGACTATCTATTTTGTTTATCTTTTCAAAAAAAAAAAACAGCTTCTGGATTTATTGATTTTTTTGAAGGGTTTTTTGTTTCTCTATCTCCTTTAGTTCTGCTCTGATCTTATTTATTTCTTGTCTTCTGCTAGCTTCTGAATTTGTTCAATCTTGTTCCTCTAGTTCTTTAAATTGTGATCATAGGGTGTCGATTTTAGATCTTTTTTTGCTTCTCATCTGGGTATTTAGTGCTATGATTTTCCCTCTAGACACTGCTTTAAATGTGTCCCAGAGATTCTGGTACATTGTGTCTTCATTCTCATTGGTTTTGAAAAACATCTTTATTTCTGGCTTCATTTCATTGTTTACCCAGTAGTCATTCAGGAGCAGGTTGTTTAGTTTCCAGGTAGTTGTGCGGTTTTGAGTGAGTTTCTTAATCCTGAATTCTAATTTAATTTGACTATGGTCTGAGATACTGGTTGTTATGATTCCTGTTCTTTTGCATTTGCTGAGGACTGATTTACTTCCAATTATGTGGTCAATTTTAGAGTAAGTGTGATGTGGTGCTGGGAAGAATGTATATTCTGTGGATTTTGGGTGGAGAGTTCTGTAAATGTCTATTAGGTTTGCTTGGTACAGGTCTGAGTTCAAGTCCTGGATATGCTTATTAATTTTCTGTCTCATTGATCTCTCTAATATTGACAGTGGAGTGTTAAAGTCTCCCACTATTAATGTGTGAGAATCTAAGTCTCTTTGTAGTTCATTAAGAACTTGCTTTATGTATCTGGGTGCTCCTGTATTGGGTGCATATATATTTAGGATAGTTAAGTCTTCTTATTGCGTTTATCCTTTTACCATTATGTAATGCTCTTCTTTGTCTCTTTTAATCTTTGTTGGTTTAAAGTTCATTTTATTAGAGACTAGAATTGCAGCCCTTGCATTTTTTTTTTTTTTTTTTTTTTTGCTCTCCATTTGCTTGGTAAATCTTCCATCCCTTTATTTTGAATCTATGTGTGTCTTTGAACATGAGATGGGTGTCCTGAATTCAGCACATTGATGAGTCTTGAATTTTTACCCAATTTGCCAGTCTGTGTCCTTTGGGGGGGGCATTTAGCCTGTTTACGTTTAAGGTTAATATTGTTATGTGTGTATTTGATTCTGCCATTTTGATACTAGCTGTTGTTTTGCCCATTAGTTGATGCAGGTTCTTCATTGTGTCAATGGTCTGTATGGTATGTTTTTGAAGTGGCTGGTACTGGTTATTCCTTTCCATGTTTAGTGCTTCCTTAAGGAGCTCTTGTAAGGCAGGCCTGGTGGTGATGAAATGTCTCAGCAATTGCTTGTCCATAAAAGATTTTATTTCTCCTTCACTTATGAAGCTTAGTTTGGCTTGATATGAAATTCTGGGTTGAAAGGTCTTTTCCTTAAGGATGTATTGGCCCGCACTGTCTTCTGTCTTGTAGTGTTTCTGCTGAGAGATCTGCTGTGAGTCTGATGGGCTTCCCTTTGTGGGTAACTCAATCTTTCTCTCTGGCTGCCCTTAGCATTTTTTCCTTCATTTCATCCCTGGCGAATCTGATGATTATGTGCCTTGTGGTTGCTCTTCTTGAGGAATGTCTTTGTGGTGTTCTCTGTATTTCCTGGATTTGAATATTGGCCTGCCTTGTTAAGTTGGTGAAGTTCTCCTGGATAATATCCTGAAGAGTGTTTTCCAGATTGGATTCATTCTCCTGGTCACATTCAGGTACACAGATCAAACTTAGATTAGGTCTTTTCACGTAATCCCATATTTCCTGGAGGCTTTGTTCATTTTTCACTCTTTTTTTCTCTTATCTTGCCTTGTCATTTTATTTCATTGAGTTGGTCTTCAATCTCTGATATCCTTTCTTCTGTTTGGTCGATTCTGCTATTGAAATTTGTGTATGCTTCGTTAGGTTCTCATGCTGTGTTTTTCAGCTCCATTAAGTTATTTATGTTCTTCTCTAAGCTGGTTATTCTAGTTAGCATTTCATTTATCCTTTTATCAAGGTTCTTAGTTTCTTTGCATTGGATTAGAACATGTGCATTTAGCTCAGAGAAGTCTGTTATTTCCCACCTTCTGAAGCCTGCTTCTGTCAATTCATTAAACTCATTCTCCATCCTGTTTTGTTCCCTTGCTGGTAAAGAATTGTGATCCCTTGGAGTAGGCGAAGTGTTCTGGTTTTTGGTGATTTCATACTTTTTGCACTGGTTTCATCTCATCTTTGTGGATTTATCTACATTTGGTTGGTGGCTTTCGGATGGGGTTTCTGAGTAGATGTACTTTCTGTTGATGTCAAAACTATTTCTTTCTGTTTTTCAGTTTTCCTTCTAACAGTCAGGCCCCTCTGCTGCAGGGCTGCTAAAGGTCCACTCCAGACCCTGCTTGACTAGGGATCACCTGTGGGGACTGCAAAACAGCAAGGATTGCTGCCTGTTCCTTCCTCTTGTAGCTTCGTCCCAGAAGGGTACCACCAGATGTCAGGCAGATCTTTCCTATATGAGGTTATATATATATTAAAATTAATTGTGCATAAATATAAACTGGGTTTTTGGAATGCCTATAAATAATTCTTTATAAACATTTCTATGTTTTATATTTACATCTTTATTCTTATTTCTTCATTAGGTTAGAAAATATTAATTATGTATGAAATACATAAGTGTTATTTTCAACTAGCTGAAAGTGCTAAAAAAAGTATCACATATTTCTTTCAGTTGTCAGAATTTGACAGAATCAAATGGATTTATATAAACATCTTCGATGCTATCTTCTGAATTAGAAAATTAATGTTGCACATTAGTTAACTGAGCTAAGAGTTGGCAATGCTTGTTGGAAGTACCCACATAAAGATACCCAAATATCTCAAAAAAGGTATTTGAGATAATACACATTGTTTACTAAATATTAGTCTTTTTAAAAAGTTATAAAGTTTCTGTTCTTTGTACAGAAAGAATGAAGTAATTTTATAGATAGCATTCTAGAAATATGATGACTTTTATCACCGAGTTGTTCCTAGTTCATAATATTTAGCAATGTCTAAATTTAATTTTAATTATTAAAATTTAAAATATCTCAAAATAAAAACTAAAAACACATAATTATGATTTATTTCCTATATAAAACATGTTAACATTTTATTTCTCTTCTGTTATTTCTCTTGACATTTTATTGAGTAGAAAAACACTCAAGACATTATACATTTTCCATCATATGAAACTTGTATCACAGAAATGTATGATATATACTTTTTGAAATAAAATGTGAAATCTTTCCTAACAAATGAATTAATAAAAAATAGCTAACTCTGAAGCACTTAAAAATATATAAATCTACTTTGTAAATATTATAAGAACCTAATTATTGATTTACCAAAACTTCTATCCCAAACTATGTTGAATCTAAAGAAACAAAAGTTAAAAAATTATCAAATTTAAAAACAAAGAAGAGACTCAAACCTACCTGAATTGAATGTGACTTGAACTGTATTATAAAATAAACTACAACATTAACACCCCACTTAGGCTGTTGCTCTGTGGAGACACCTTCCTTCACTTGAACTCTGACATTACATTCCAGAGGTTAAGTGTCTTCACTTTGCTCTGTCTTTGACTCCCTGAAGCAGGACACTCCCCATCATGTGGATACCATCCTCAGCCAAGCCTGCCTCTGATATTTGCAATGGCCTATCCCTCACCCCTTTTTGTGGGTGTATTACTTGCCCTGTTTCACCTCACCATATTAAGCTGGACCATCCTGTTATGGAAAAGACTTTTGTTTTTTTGATTTCAATTTAATTTTTAGATCCAAGAGGTACATATGCAGGTTTGTTACATGGGTATACTGTATGCTGATGGGGACTGGGTTTTTAGTGCCCCCATTATCCAGATAGTGGACATTGTACCTGATAGATAATTTTTCAACCCTTACCTGCCTCCTTCCTTTCCCACTTTTGGAGTTCCCAGTGTCTATTATTTTCATCTTTATGTGCATGTATATCCATTGTGTAGCTCCCACTTATAAGTGGCAAGTCATGGTATCTGAGTATTTGATTTTCTGTTTCTGAATCAGTTTACTTAGGATAATGCCCTGCAGCTTCATCCATGTTGCTACAAAAGACATGAGCTTATTCTTTTTATGGCTCTGCTTGGAGTTTTCTGTCCTTCATTTGGCATTGTTACCACTTGTACATCTCTTTGTCAGCCTTCACAGATTTTGACACTGCAACAAGACATCACATGTCCCTCAAACTCAGCATAGTTAGTAAAATAGCATGGCCTCATCTCATGCCTTTAAGACTGAATTATTCTTGAGTGTATCATATATTAATATCAATATCTTAATCTTAATGGTTGTCTTGTGGATATGTAGAAAATTGTCTTCATTTATAAGATATAAATATTGAAGTATCTTAGAATGGTGGACACTATCTTTACAATGGTACCAAGCGGTTCAAGGAAATTAAGAGAAAATCGGCGAGGAATTTGCTATAAAAGTCAATAAACAAAAAGACTATTGTCATAATTAAAATGACAATTTTGCAGGAACAAGAAAACACATATTCCTTAAATTTTCAGAGATTTGTCTGCCTGCTATTTTAACTCTGTTTAACTTAAATATTTAGAACAGTAAATGTGTTGGAAGAAAAATCTAATTATTGAGGCCTCACAAACCACCGATTTTATTTCTCCATCCCCATGTAACCAAGACAAGCTTTGCTATTCTATTCTCCCCAACAGCAACAATCTAATTGAACAAAATTTGAGTTTCTAGACTCTAGTAGTATGTATTCAAATTTGAGCAATGACTTTCTTGCCATTTTTAATGCAAGTGAGGCAGATCAGTGAGCCCTCTTAGGGGCTTGCTGGGTTCCCCTACCCTGTCCTGGGATGGAAATAAAGGAAAAAATTTGAGACCCTTCAAGGGCAATTGCAGGCAACTAGCTAATCTTGTGACCAGCAATTAATTAGGGAAGTAAATTAATCATGTAATAGTCACCCAAGTAAATCAGTCTTAAGATGCTCAGTCCTCTACAGAAACTGAAGATAACATCTTGACATATGGCCCTAAGTAGTTTTTCAGAAACCAGGACCCTCACCAGATTGAAAATGCCAACTGCTGTCAAATAGACCTCTGCCAGCCTGTACCAGAAAACAGGTATTTACCAGCCCTTGAAAAACCGTTGCTTGTGAGCCATCATTAAGTTTGAGTCTTAAACATTAGCACTTGTTCTTCTTTTGTGGAACCCTGCGATAAATGCCTTACTTTCTCTAGCTATAAATCCTGGTGTCAGTTTAGCTTTGCTGGACGACAGGCAAGCAGACCCAGGTTCAGTTCAGTTACAAACCCAGGGATAAACCAGCTACAAAACTTTAGCTCATGCCTCCATATTTCTCCCTTCTCAAGAATTTTTGCCTATCTCTTTCTCACAGCTTTAGTAGATTTCTGAAGTCTTTAAAGAAATACATTTTGTGGAAAAATTTTGGCTTCTTAAGCTGTTTTTAGTGGGAATGGTGTTTTTCTTTAGTTTCTTCATACAAACTAAAAGTCAGTCTCATTTTCTATAAGTTTTAACTCATTTTTATTTCACATAAACTTGGCTTCTTGAACCAACACAACAACACTGCTTTATGCATCATGGTATAATCAACTGTCTCCAATATCCTGCCTTTCATATTGATAAGAAAATTATAAGTAAAAAATAGCCAGAATCAGTATTTATTTGTGATATGATACTAAAGCATCTCTTTTTTTTTCCCCAGAGAGGCATTCTTGGCATTACTTGCAAGAAATACATATGTTCAGAATATAGATAAAAATTAGTGCACACATGCACATCTTATTGACATTGTATTAAAAACAATGTTTTCTTGTTTGCTTTTCATGATCTTTATTGGTGTGCATAGATATTTTATCTCATTGCTGCACAAGCATTCCAAGACCTAAGAGGGAATGGTGGGGGATAAAGAAAAACACAAAGACAAATATAACACAGAGAAAGTCGGGCCAGGCATTCCGGTAAAATGAGGATGTTAGTTTCTCTGGCCCCGACCTGTCTCAGAGGACTTTATTTTATATGTTGACAAAGCACATAGCAGAGGGAGGGTGCAGTTACTTAGAACAGCCTATGTTTATAATTTTCATACTTCAGTTAACATACTTCAGCTAACAATTATTTTGCAGCAAGGTTAGTGAAAGCTGGTTATCTTTTGCTAGGTCTGTCTGTTCTTCTCCAAGACACACACATGCCCCTACTATGGTTTTTTGCTTCTCTGGAGTTCACCCAAAGTTCACAGCAGCCTTGCTGCTGATACCCCCAGAGGGGTGGGCTACTCTGGCTCTCTATACCTTTTTTTGTCAGATATGGTAAAAAATAAATAAATAGATACATGCTGGGCACACAGTCCATTTTGAATTTCAAATTGGAAAATGAATATATTTTTCAGTACAAAATAGTTTTTTAAATATAAATGTCCTAGTACTACATGGGATATACAAATATAAATATATAAATATATAGATATAGATATATTTTTAATATGTCTTTTAACTGAAATTCAAATTTAAATTAGTGTCCTATATTTTATCCAGCAACCCATTTTCTCCTTAAAGTCAAAAATCCATGTAGGTCAGGGAAACACAAACAGAAAAAGTCAGAAAATACTAATGTTTAATAAACCCAAATGATATCGATGAAATGGACAATAAAAATGCCATTGTACAAAAGACAGAGAAACTTACAAAATATCAAGGGCCAATGACTTTTCAAGAAAACCTTAGAAATGGAAGCTTACTGTGTATAATGAAACACACAAGCATTACGTTGATTTCTTCACTTTAGTGTTGTTTAAACATATTTTAGTAAAAACAGAAACAACCTCCAAAGCATAATCTAATTTGACACTCATAGATACAAATAAATGCAAACATAAATTGAAGTGAAGATGAATGGGCAGAAGTAAAAGCCATTTCTGTAAGATTGCAGGATGTTAATTACCTGAAGTAATGGCATGAAATACAGTTAAATAAGTTAATGGGCATTTTAAGTGATTTGCTTTTCATTGTCCATGCTAAGTTACAAGGTTGTGATTTCCTTTAGTCTGTTAAACAAGGCATTTTGTATCAAATAACTTTGTACTGGGGACAAATTTAGGTTAATCCATCATTATTAGTTTCTATTTATAATACCGCATTTTCAGGAGGATGCTTTAAGAGAAACGTGCATAAAATATTTCAATTTTGAACTCTATTTTTAGGCATTTTGGCAAGGATTTGTTTTCTATACTTTCAGTAATAGCCAAATTCTTAAATACTTTACTTACTTCCTAGTTATTTTTTGTAATTCATTTATTTTAACTTCTTTATGAAATTCCTTTTGAAATTTACTTTTGAATTTGAATATATAATTTTTGTATTTTTCAATTCACTACAATCTCATCAGTACCTGGAAAAGTTCTTAGCCACTTAGCCACTTAGTCACTCAGTCAAGATTACCTAAGTGAATCAACAAGTTAAATCAGAGGGGAGATAGAAGGCATTAAGAAAAAACATCAAAATAAATGAAAATGAGATTATGATGTCCATTTAAACTTATAAAAAATGAATCACAATTAGTTAACCCTTAATACTGATTTAAATTATAAGAGTGACCAAGGTTTAATCACACCCGATTTACCCCATTAATGAGAGAGTTTCCTGTCCTTGGATTATGGGGGTGGCCAAACACACAACACTTGACACACACACAAAATGAGCCCAGCAGTAGTTTATTGGTTACATATGCTCATAGCTTTAGAGAGAAGGGGGCCCATACCAGACAAGCCCACACAAGGGTTGCATTTGGGATTACAGTGAACTGACAGAGGCAGGAGAATGCAGGTTTGTATTATCAGAAAGGTGAAGTGCTCCCTCGTTCCCAAGGAAGAATATGACTGCCTTGTTTGAATAACTCAATAGGCTGTCAGGGAACTGAATCTACTGCTCAGGAGTAAGCAGAAACTGACAATTCTTTGATAAGAAGGGCTGTTTGGCTAGGGGACATTATCTGCAGAAGCACAGTATAGAAGATAATTTGCTGTTAGGTCATTCTAGTCTGTCTCAATTTTACCAGATATCAAAGCAGTAAAGAGCACTGAACCTCAACTTTAGGTCTCAAACCATAAGCGAACACAATAAATGCTTTTGTGTTTTTGCATATATTATGTGTTTTACCTTCAGAGGAGGAGAAGTTCAGGGGTAAGATGAGAGATAAGTTTTAGTGTTCTCTTCTGGGATGTCATCAACAATAGATTCTTCATGGCCAGTAACCCACACCGGACTTGTCACAATTACCTGCTGTTAACCTAGACCTGAGGGTGAGGAAGGAAGGAGGTAAGAAATAAACTTGTCATGTAAAGAATTTTTTTTTTAAGTCTGTAACTTTTCTCATAGAGAGAAAATAAATGTTATGTTAGGTTGGTGCAAAAGTAATCGCTGTTTTTGCCATTAAAAGTAATAGCAAAAACCGTGATTACTTTTGCACCAACCTAATATTTTTATCTCTGACCAAAAAAATTAAATTGTCCTCAGACACCTTTCAGTGTCCTCTTTAACACTAATGCTAGAAAAAGATAAAGGAACAACATTTGAAATTTTAGATTTGAAAAATTTTCTTACCAACAAATATTAAAATTCAAAAGGATATTAATTCATTTACTTTTGATGAATTCATTGCTGGCCTATTTAAAAGTTTTAGAAAATATTTCACTTTATCTTTCTAAAACAATCACTTGAAATTAGCATTCAGCTGAGATAATCAAAATAACCAGCTCAAGAATATTTGCAGGCCAGGTGCTGTGGCTAACGCCTGTAATCCCAGCACTTTCGGAAGCTGAGGAAGGCAGATCACTAAGTCAGGAGTTCAAGACCAGCCTGGCTGACATGGTGAAACCCTGTCTCTACTAAAAAATACAAAAATTAGCCAGGCATGGTGGTGTGTGCCTGCTATCCCAGCTACTTGGGACGCTGAGGCAGAAGAGTTGCTTAAACCCGGGAGGCAGAGGTTGCAGTGGGCTGAGATGGCGCCACTGCATTCCAGCAGACAATAGAGCAATACTCTGTCTCAAATAAATAAATAATATATATATATATTTTATATATATATATATATGTATGCAAACCTTGCATCTGACAGCAGACTAATATCCAGAATTTAGAAGAAACTCAAGTAACTAACAACAACACCAAAAACAAATCCTCCATTAAAAAGTAGGCTAAGGTCATGATTAGATATTTTTTGAAAGTAGACATACAAATGAGCAATAAGCACATGAAAAATATTCAACATCACAAACCATCAGAGAATTACAAATAAAACCACGATGAAATATCATCTTGCACCAGTCAGAATGGCTATTCTTTAAAAGAGAAAATATAACAGTATTGGCAAGGATGCAGAAATAAAGGGAACACTTATAAATGGTTGGTGGGAATGTACATGAGTACAAACTTAATGGAAAACAGTATGGATAGTTCTCAAAGAACTAAAAATAGAACTACCATTTGATTCAGTATGCTTGGTATCTATCTAGAGGAAAGAAATCATCATATCAAAAGGACACTTGCACTTGTGTATTTATCGCAGCACTACTCACAATAGCAAAGGCATTAAACCAACCTAAGTGTCCATCAATAGCTAATTGAATAAAGAAAATATGGTACGAAATACTATTCAATTGTACAAGATAATAAAATCTTGTCTTTTGCAGCAATGTAGCTAGAAGTGGAAGTCATTATCTTAAGGGAAATAGCTCAGATACAGAAAGCAAAGCATTGCATATCCTTATTTATAAGAGGGAGCTAAACAATATCTACACATAGAAATAGAGTGTGGAATAACAGAAAATGGAAATTTGAAATGGAGGTGAAGTAGTGTAGCAGGAGCGGCCGAGGGAAAGGGATCTCTCGAACATCGAATAAAGGAGGGAGGAGTTTATTCCGCCGGGAGACCAGGCAGTAATTTGTCGAAAACCCAGCTCCTCTAACAAAGGAAGGTTCTGCCTTTATATAGGTTTATACTTTAGATGTTACACGTGGAAGAATCTTAGGTTCATAGTTTTAGGACTCACATGTGAAAAGGTTTTGGTTTACAGTTTCAGGAATCACATATGAAAGGGTTCTTGTTTACAGTTTTAGGACTCATATGT